>JAUTBX010123540.1:1648-17470 GCA_032361465.1 Lepetodrilus tevnianus | reverse complement strand
AAATATATACGACTTCATAATAACAGGCTTCAGGCATTCTTCAATAAGATTGTAGCAAATATTCATTAGACATTCACCGGTCTAGAAATCATGGCAAGATGAAAATAACGGTAGTTTTAATAATGTACATCAAAGGCAACAACGGCGACTGTATTGGTATACCTGAAGAACGTCATCGCCTCCAATGCCCCCTAACAAGCTGCAAATAGCTCCAGTCGCGTACAAGCAGGCAGAGATTTCTATCGAGACAACAACGGAAGCTCTCACCTGAAGAATAAGTCATTAGACCCGACACCAGCAAGAGAACGTCCACAAACCACACAGGTAGAATTAACACAACGTTCTATATCGATTTGCGAAATCTTGCTATCTTTACTTTGAAAAGTGCTAACGTGAAAGATGATCTCAATGCTCCTTTTCCGCGTTAACGAGCAAATTCAACAACCATTAACAGAGAAGGAATCATTTTGAAGAAAATACGGATGAATGCAATAAGGCAACATCAAGAATAAGCATGGTAGAACTGGGTCACGTCAATAGACGACACAGACTCAGTGCAGATAGTTACTAAACATCTATGGGTAGGCACCGTTGTAAACAATGGAATAAACATGAAACTACATTAACCATTTTTTTAAATGCCCACTTAGATTTCCATAAATGCATAAATAATTCATAATGATTGAGATTTTAAAATGCAATTAGCTTACGTTAATCGTTAACATAAAATCTCCATGGAAAGCTTTTATTTTTTGTAGATAAATACAACAGATATGATAGCAGATTTATAAATGACAAGTACTGAAATGAACTTAATGCAAGAATAAAGTAGAGAGAAGTCAAATTACCCGTATGAAGTGGAATATATCCTATGGAATTAGCTGGTCGTATCCTGACACGGGATAGCGCTCCTCCGTAGAATGGCGACCCAGCTTGCCAGCACACACTTCCAATGGTCCTGTTCTACAAAACCTATCGTTTTTCACCTTCATTTGTTAGCAATGACTGACCGGTTCTGTGGTCGCCGCTATTACTGAGGTTCTTGCAGTGCTAGGCCCTGCCTACAAGCAGACATCGAGGTGACACTGTGACGTCACAGGCTTACGGCAGCGCGTGACGTCACACCCTTTAATTGTTCGTCTCGTGCGAACGTGACGTCGACGTGCGTCATCCGCCAGTGTCCACGAAGCCCAAGGATTCCCCTACACAGGGAATCAATACTTAGCTAGTGGCAAATATCGATCGACCTAGCTACAGTGCAGTAGCAGCAGCTTCTCCTGGGTTGCCGCTACCTCGCTAGTACTGTGTATGTCACTCACTAGCGAAACTCTGCCACTTCCATCATTAAAATTCTGCTTGCTAATTTGAGGAACTTTCAGAGTAATTTGGTGCACATATGGCTTGCTTCCTGCAAGCATATTAAGAAAGACAGGACGTATATGTCCTTCTTCTTTTACGTTCATTAAAATCTTTCTAATGAATACCTGCTATCGAACTTATTGAAAGTCCATGTCCGCTTCAAGCAAGACCTGATAATAAGGCTGGCAACTGGAGCGGAATTGCTTATATGAACTTCACACTAACAGACAACCAGAAATTAAGAAATAAGAACTGATTGGTAAATGTTCTAAAAGCAAAAACAAAAATAGCATGTTTCTTACTCATATTTGATTTATATTGTTCAGGAGAGGAGGAATGTATGTAATTGGACGCAGTGATTGTTATCTTTCGGCAAGAAAAAACAATCTCCGCTTTGTGACAAATTCAACTGTTGCCGCCGCCTCAAGCTTTTGTCCACGCTCCATGCAGGGCCAAAGCGCATGTTCCTGTTTGTGCAATTGAAATAAATATTTGCTTTGACAGACGTAACAAGATGGTATTTTTGAAGCCGAAAATCCAGCTGGCCATCGAGTATGGGGTATTTTGTAAGGACCACTTGAATCAACACCCACTGCCAGGAAACAACGCTCTTGCGCAGTGTGGAGTTACCCATACACGAATCCAACGAGATTCCTTTCATTGTCTGTGAGATTGGCGCTCTGCAATCCGACCCTAGCTTTTGATATCCCTTAAACCTATTCCCCCGTCTCTGGCACTCTCGTGTACGACTTCGTATCAGTTCTTCTCATGGCGACCCAGAACGTCTAACATTTCATTCCAATGGACTACAAGTTATTCCCATTGTGCAACTAACGCTTGGTGGGAAAATATTCTGTCTCTTCCTGTCGGCCAAATCAGGCACGCTGCCATCTTGTACCAATTTGCTCTTCCGTACGTTAACATTGCCCATTTCTGCGACACGTGATTGACAGGAAGGAATTAATAATATCACGCAAATATATTTCTAACGCTTCACTGTCGACGTGTAGCTTGGGTGTTTTGACGAATGAGTTGCAAAACAAAACTCATTAAGTCCGTTTGAGCACCACACAAATGGGCGTACAGTTATCTTTACGAGGTAAATATCGCTTATTCATGTAATGATGCCTGTCACGATCGTCAGTAGTATTATACTTCAAAGGCAATAAAGGCTGATTAAATTCAAGGGAAAGACTCGCTACTGGAATCCGCAGACCTCTTCTGCACAAGTCTACAGTCGTTGTGCACGGCTAATGAGATGGAATCTATAAAACTCGCATTGTTAGCCCGTAATATCACATTTCATCCGTCCCAAAAACACAATAATGGTTTGGTCACGTGGCCATTTCTACCTGACGAAGATGAGCAAGCTATTAATTTAGACACTACCTTGGCGTTTATGATTCTGTTTAGGAACATTATTTTTCAAGAGTATATTTTATGTAGATATTAACGTATTATGAGGCGATAATCAAACTTGTACGTATTGTGCAGCCGTGTTTGCTTGTTTTCCTTTACTTACGTAGATTTATTTCTTTCTTTGCTCAAGTTGACAGACTAATAGCTTACTTTGTTTATCTGATTTCGATTGCTCACTTTCTGCAGAAAAATATCCAATTAATGCATACTGTATGTTTAGACAAATCTATATATCATTAGCGAAAGAGGCCGAGAGGATTTCTGTGTGTTTTAACGGCGGAGTGACCCGTATAATGATCTGCTTTACGCTACATGTCGTGCTAGAACAAATATCCTCATTTAGCCGTAACCATTTCGTTTATCTTGAAGGGAATCCTCACAGGCCATGTTAAATACTACACGATCGGTCTTACAAGGGTAACGTTCTACTTGCAGCAAAGTCAATATTTCCCCTCCAGAGTCGTCTTCCCATTTCACGGGGTATCCGTCTCGAGCTCACCACGGGCGGAGGTATACACTGTGTGTGATGGGGTGTCTTGGTCCAATCAGAGAGCAGAGTTCGGACAGATTGAGTGTGTGTGTTTTACTTGTTACAGGTTATCGGCGAAACTTGGCCAATGGCCCCAGGGAACAAGTATCAAATGAATTACATTTGTCTTATCTGAAATGAGATATACAAATCGCACATGCGAATAGAGAGAAGGGCCATAACACTCGAGCTAGGCTCATGTTTCCCCTCGAAGACTTCAAGTTTGCAAATCTGAATTGACTCTAGTCTAAGCCCGAAGGCACATGCTTGAGTATTTGTGTTTGTTAAATATCCGACGGGTACTTGAAATCTAGGCTTGGCCACTCTAAACAATCCCTCTTAATAAGATAAACTAGAACATATAAATACTACTTACAAGACATGTTGCCAAGACATTAAGCCCACAATAGGTTGGCAACAATATCCATTAAGTTTTTACGCTTCACGTTTAAAGAAGCAATTTAAGATTCGGTATGGGAGTCATTAACAAGATAAGATCGATCGAAAAGTTATTTCCAATGCAAATAAACGTATGATTTAACGAGTATGTTGAGACAAAAGGGAGTATATGATGCACGCAGGCACCGTGTACTTAGGTATGCCTGACAGTAGTTTAGTATACAGTATTGATATAGTCAGTCGAAATTCGATAGCCAAGAAATGCTTCTATGTTTCTCGGATTGTGTTACTAGGCATTCGTGTAGAACAAAGTAATCACGTGGCCAGTTAAATTATTGAAAAATCATAAAGATTTTCTTTTTTAAAGATAGAAAATACGGAAATCCACAAGAGTAATGTGTACCAGAAACAAGACTAAACATGGTCAAACTGAAATCGTAATTTTAAAATAATATTAATTGTTATTTCATTTTTGTTTTCAATTTGTAATTGTAATACAAAATTAGCGAGTTGTGCTTTTGAAATGGTTGGGTACATTCTTCACCATTACTAAATAATTAATTTATGTTCTTGAGATGTGGGATTGTTGTGTGTGAGTTATATGTGGCTTGCTTATCGCATTGCTCGATAAAACGAAACGTACACAGTTTAATGTCTCTTCTCTGAAACGCGAGACCAACGCTAACAGCTTCAGTCAATAATAGTTGGTTCCCAGTGCAGAAAAACTCGGAATTGACTAAATATATACATAGCATCAGGAAGTAAAAGTCTACTCCAGATTAAAATCCAATGACCGGAAAGGAATAGATAACATTGGGTCTGCACGAGATCAAGTACTAGTACCGCCATTGTTTAAACCTAGTACTTTATATAAATATATTCAATATTTACATTTGAAATTCTGACGGTATACAAAGAAATACATTTTCGATAGTGCAGTTCATGAATAGTGAATATATACATGTAATTACTAATATTCATGCGAAAATCCTATCTATATAGTTAAATATACTGTACTTGTACCATGTACATATATTCATAGATGCACGGATGATGTTTAACCCTTATTTTACATCCGTAGAGTGTGAATGTCACTGGGCCTCAAAGGTCCCAGGTAGTGGGATGAGGGTTAATAGTCTGTGTTTGAGGAAAGTGTTAGTACTGTAACTGTTGTAAACATATAAAGGCACATAATTTAACATTAATTTCGTTATCGTTACTTATTGTACTTATACTACTTATGTTACTTATGCCACCTACCAGACGAGAGGTCACCGGAGTAGTGATCGCTGGTCAGCTTGATGTCGGTCACCTGACAAACCATGTCGAATCCCGATTTGTCAGGTCCCGAGCACGGAGGGCTCCCACTTGCCCGGTTCTCGGAGAGTCTTAGCAGTTTGTTGTCATCTCGCGACAAACGACTTAATTCCTGCGTACTCCTTAGGCCTTCTATGTGGATTTTAGAGCAGTTTCGCTACCTGTCAGTACTCAGGCGGCGTGGACAGGTAAACCTCACCTTCCAATAAAGCACTATACAGGTAGATAGCCCAAGCCGATCAAAGTCGGCCGAGTTGAAGTTCCTTACTAGCAGCCTCTGCTACACCCACACGCATTTAGCGTCAGGAAGACAGGAAACCACGACAATGTCATAAATTATGAAACGAAACCATATTTAGATAACAAGCCCATTACAGTTTCCCTTGAATTATATCCATTTCAATAATATATTAATGCGAGAACAACATGCTAGCTGAGCATTGTCCTATACGATGAGACCGGTTAGTTAGTTTGTATGAATAGTATATAAGGTATATCGTAGTATAGATATATTCGATACGTACATAATTAAAATGTTCATATAGAATAACCGTTCAAAATTAACGTTATTCTAGCTTTCAGAAGAGATAAACCATCAATATTGCAATGGTTTCAAGTTATAGTTTAATATTGCATGCCTGGTAGAACTGGAGAAATGCTCTTAATCGATTTATGAAGTATTCTCTTATTTTATTATCGATTGCATCAAATGCTTATAGAATCTACACACATTATGCTCGTATTGTTACCGACTCGACAGATGTCTTATATGTGCAACAGTATTACTAATATTGAGTGAAATTGCATATTGCTGAAGTGAAGTCGCACAAACATCTGTATACATAGCCAGTTCAGGTAACGTTCAATAATAATTACGTTTAAAATGAATACTACTAGGAATATATCGCTTACTAGTTGTACAATATTTCCTTATTAGGCTCAGCGTTTGTATCAGTTTGCAACATTGGGGTCGATTTCGAATTGCAATATGTCTAACTAAGAATACCATACGTAGACGCGCTCAAGACGTATAGTATGTGTATTTATGTAACCGAGCATATTTTGATATTAGAATAACCAACTCCATTCAGCGACGTACTATGAATACAAATTACTTGAAGGCAATATTTAAGTAAACGCATGTAATGAAAAACATAATTAAAATCTACGTTGCTATGGTAACGAGGTATACATATATCGCGGTCTAAATTTCACAAGAAATGTTCACCGTATTGTAAATTAAATTTGATTCAATATCCGTAAATACATGTGTTGGCGTTTAAAATACAGCTCGTAGGGAAACCTGACATGTTATGTGTTCCCAATTCATTGTAGAGAAATGTGAGAGCACTGTGTAGTTTATCTACTAATTACATACTAAACTATTATAAATTACCTAAGAACGCGGAAGAAGAATATGTTCAGAAACAAATGGCGCGAAAATAATGTAGCCATAAACGCTATTATTTCCTATAATCTTAGACACATTCATGATTGCTATAATAAAGCTTTCCACTAATTTGACTGAACTTAGGACATGCTGCACAAAGTGGTTTTAGCTTTACGGGCGTAAGCACATCAATACTATAAGAACTTGGTATTGAAATGGCACTGTTAATGGCAGTTGAGCCTGCTGGAATAAGCTCCCCTGAACTGCCTGTCGTAAGCAAGGCTTGTTTTGGCGTCTAGAGGTTGGCTGGCGCGACGGGTTCAGGAGACTCGTTTGGCTGTGCTTGCAGTTACTCCAAATCAAATCACAAGAACAAAAATCGATCGTTGGGTTTTCACTCCAAGTCTTGTAACCTTCATCGCAGCGATTCTACCTGTTTCTGTCCGCTATGTTAATATACTGCTGTCACTCACATTGACGCTAGATTTATAAATTGCGGCTTACAGCATTGTAAGCCTGAACACTCAAATGCATATATATTCTATTCATACTATGGATTTTAATGTTTTGGCTTGGAGGTGTGTATTCTCTTAGGAAGTCTTCTTGTGAAATGTATACACACAACTTGCATACAGAGGTAGTAATGGCATGCAATTACGTAACAATACATATATATATGCACATGTATACAACATAGATATTAATCGTGCACACATACAAACACGAATAATTCACATTGACCCCTGCTGCACTTCCCAATTGCCGCATTATTAGTTTTAATTTGAGAGCAACTTCTTTGACAATTACAAATATCATATATTATTATCAATACGCCATGAGATGCGAGTATCTAGCACTATTTGGATTTGGGCCCACGCCGAAATACGTGGAACTACTTTGAACACATGGCGGAAAAGCCCCCCAAGTAAAACACTGTCTTGGAACCGTTTGTTTTCCAAGGAGTATTGCATTTCAGCCTGTGCGTATAATATTTGATAGCAACGAATCGTCAGAATTTCCTCTAGTCATGCCCCCACTGTTAGAATAAACCCCACAGAACACATGCATCGAGGAAGCAGCTTGTACAAAGAACTTGGTGCATGTTCCATATATATTTGTTCTCAAGGCAACGTCTTGAATATAACTGAATTTCAATTATTCATTAATTCTTTTAAATCTTGCAAAACATTTTTTGTTGTTAAATATATCAATATATTTCATAACAATAAAAATGGTGCATAGTACTAAATCATAATATTATTAATTAACAGTATGCATGATTTCCGCATTTGAACTTTCTTTATTTACCATTTCCGTACATCGCATGGATGGTAATTCATTGAAACAAGATTTGCACTTGTTTATGTACATTTGTCTGGCGTACACTGAATTATTTACATAGTCTGATTAACGTGTTTAAGAATTTCACCGGCTCTTCAGATAGATTATAATGAGCCAATATACGTAAGTTTATCAAATAGTGTTTTTGCATTGCTGAGGTAGCCTGGAACACCTGTCGCCTGGACCCCACACCGGGCGTTTGTATTCACAACTGGAGCAGACGACACAGTGTCAACATTTGCCTAGTAATTAGCCAGATCTCATTACGGGCAGTATTGAGCGAGTGCGAACACACGTGCACGGGAGTTGTACACAAAACCATGCCGCTTACCTTGGTTTGGTGAGTCTGTCACAGTGTTTGCCACAGATGAAGGTGCTGATGATTCTGTCGACTCTTCGTCGTTCCTCTCTTGAAGATAAAGTAAAGCCAGTGTGCACAGACCAAACCCCCAACTGAAGCAACTCCAAAGCGTTTTGGCCTGCTTGACGATTGCAGAAATCCTCGCTCCTCCACACGAGTTGCTGCATCGTTCGTATATATTTCGAGATCATCGTAAAGTCAGATCTAGGGAGAGCGTGACGTCACAGAGCACGGTGCTTGACGTCACCAGCGTTCAATGCACATTCCTGGTAATTGGAACCGTAGAGACGAGCGTCCTCATTGGTTCTGTCGGTCTGAACTCTACGGTTGGTTAATATGCCTCAGCGTCAGAAGTCGGTCGTGAAGGAGCTGTGACGTCACGGCGAGGTCTGACGCAGTCTCGCAGATTGGACTCTAAAGATAGACCAGAAACAAGGACCGTTAGCCACAATATACAGTATCGATCAACATGGAGCTAGAAGACAGCAGCGAGGGACTCGACGGGTGTTTATCATAATGTCTCCATTGTGTTCTTGCACGCTATTTTACGTACAGTCTTTGTAATCTTACTTTCGCAAAGATTTTTGCTCTATATTTAGCGGGTTCTGCCAATAATAGTGGGGATCAGTGGATCCAATAGCTGGGCAAGGGGCATGGTTATTGATCCCCTCCTTAGGTCGCAATCTGCCAGGGATAGGGGTACGGCGAATTGGGATTCCCGGCCGCGCGGTATATATATAGATTGATAGCGTTTGTTTTATGAGACGCTGGATCCCGCGCTGTGGAATTAGGTCAGGAATTGGGTGTGATCTTGTACAAAGGAACGGTTCCCTCGTTTGTCTTCAATCAAATACAATATATTAATGCTCAGGGGAAGGAGGAAAATACCCGTACTTATTAGAATAAGCAAAATGGATATATCTCTACTGCTGCGCTAACAGTAGGGACACCTAAAACGCGATATTAACTTGCTTTCATAAATATTTATGAATGCATATTTCCATCCAGAAATAATGAAATATGATTATATTATGTCCGGAATTATTCTGTACACTGTTAATATAGCTTTGGTTTTGTAATTCGAATTTTCACAGAAGTATTATTTTTCAGTAAACGCTACTTTCGATACAATATGAAACGAACGAGAAAAAACTACGACAAAGCAATGATCCCTGTCTATTTACATAATTTCAACAAAACATTATACAAATCCTCATCGAGTTTCGCGGCTGTCGCAATTATAATGACTGCACAAACAACTTAGTTGTTATACAATCTTAAATAAATGTTAAACGAAATGCAATCGAAACAGTAACACACATCGTAAGAACATCATCATGAGAACACAAATATTGTCCGAGACATGGCACTCAGGCTTTTCATATTTTATAACATGTCAATAATTAAAAGGAAACAATAACATAATTGTATATTAGTTGTAGTCTATTGGTAAGTATAAAACGTTCTTGTTCAGCTAGTGCATATATAAATAATATAAATAATATATATATATATATATATATATAACGTATACCTTCAATACAGGATACTGATTATTGTATATGCTATGGTGTGCGTGTGTATAAAACAGATGTGTCCGGTTATGGCGACTCGGAATATCTAATAATGGAGTAAATCAGTGATGTTGAATTAGGTTTTCCCCTCATCATATACATTATACTTGACTGTCGCCTTGTTCTTCTAGTAAATACCCTAGGTGACCAGGCTTTCAAGCAAGAGCATTTCCGTTAAGTAATAGCCTTCTTAGTGTGTACTCGTTGACACCTATCTGGATACATGGTCTGGACGAGAAAAGTCTTGCTCGCTCTAGCCTGCAATAGATTCGTTGCCTAATGTCTTAGAAAAACCTATAAGTAACCCTTGAAGCGAAAGCAAACCGCCCTATTTGAACGACATCCAACCTTCCAGACAATAGGGGAACAATTTCACTTTTTGTTAAGCTTGCTTAGGATACATCATAGTACAGAGTTCCAAGTTCGATGGAGCCGAATGACCATGTTCCTCTTTCATGTGCTGCATGTGTTGGGCATTGGCGGACTACGGGAGTAATTAAGGCTACAGGATGTGGGGAGAAGGAGACTTCAAAGCTCTCGGCCCATACAACTTATTGTTTCCATTTTATGTCAATTTTGGACAATGGCGGGAAAGGTATCCCTACAGGGCTACCAACTACACAGGAACATTCAAAGTCTAAGAATGTGCTGGTGTTGGAAATCATCTCGAAACGGTGGAGATCTACATACAGATGAACTCGATTTTTGAAGGCGATCGTCCTCAGTGCACCGCGGTGGCGTCGCCGAGACGCTGAAAGCAAGGGAGGGGGAGGTCGGGAGGGGTGCCCATCTTCATCATGAACGCCGGGAATGAGGATCGTGTCCGCCACCTCTTTGAGCCCTCCCAGGTGATTGCCTACAGTCGGGCCACCTATTCCAGTAGCCCTCATGGGAACTCCACACCAGTAATGAGTCAAATATGTTACGGGGAGAAAAACAAACCCCTCTTCTAGATCAGCATTTACCCATCGCCGCGCTATTCCATGAAACCTGCGATAGATTTATGTCCTGAAAGCCTTTACAGAAAGAGGTATGGTACATAACCGAATGCTAAAAATGACCTTATATCATTGCACCCAATTTCTGCAACTTGCAAGCTTTTACCAACATGCATGCTCGACGTAAAATACGCCCTTCCGAGTGTTCGCATCACCTAAGAAAATGAGTTCATCTCTACACTGTATAAAAGAACAGGAAATAGACACTAATATCAATTGGCTCTGAGTCCGAGGTGGGTGTCTGACAATAGGAAGTAGTCACTTTACTCCGGTTCTTCGCGTGTCCTCGTTACGAGAAAGTGGAGTTAGCCATCAGATGCTTGGCAGGTGCCCGTTCTCAGAGTCGGGACATAGAGAGGAGGGTGGGGATTGCGAGGGAGGAGAAATACCGTATGACTTTGCTGGAAAATACGTATAGCAATTCACAGTGAAACTGCGTTTTTCTTCTCTTTGGGTGTCTCCAGTTTCCAGTGTTGTTTTTCCAATAGGAGTGATCGGGGCGTGAGACCAGCTTCTTTGTTGTTCTTCCAAACTATCGGGTGTCTTGTTTTTGTTTGATTCCTTGCGACAGTCTTATGTATTGTTACCAGACCTCCATAATTGCTTTAAGACGAGAGCCGGGGTATTCTCGGAGCATCTTGTCATACTTATTGCTATAACCCCATCGGGACTCGACATAAGGTAACAATACCACAGCCGACCGGTTTCTAGACCTGCCAACAATATACCTTATGCATGATCCTGTAACAGAAACCATTACATATGATAGAATGTATAAATTCAACTCAGCGTTCAATATGAGTTTGTGTATTTGTATAAGGTCCGAGAACGGAATCAGACACTCAAGAATTCTAATACACTGCGAACAAATACCACAGGAAATAATTCATGGTATAATGTTGACATTCATATATATTTCATACAAGTATACACCTTGAAGAATTGGTTCACTATCAAGTATCAATACAGGGATGTTCATGTGTGAGTGTGTATGTTGTCAGACCTTCTATTTGCCTTAGCCGAGTCTGCTACTTCGACTCAGGAAATGATGGTAGATCTTCCACATGGTATAATATTCGTGAAATGGACGCGAAATTGAAATCGGATGATACTGTGAGAGAGACAGAAGCGAACGATTATCTGCATTTTCAAGCACATGGCTGATGCCACAAAACGGGTAGCTTAGCGAGAGACAATGGGAACGCCTCAAATTGTACAGCACGTGCAAGACGGGGGATCCCCAGCGCAGTGCGCGTGCAGGACGGGATTCGGGCTAATGAAACAATAATGATAAATCTTGAACACCCCATTCACACCTGGACGTGTCAGTGTTTGTTGAATCTGCGAGCGGGCAGACCACCAAACTAGACATAAATATACAGAGATGTTGCGTTTATTTTGCTTATGCCCAGCTAGAAGGATGTTTTGCGTTCTCCCCAAAACATTTCAGCCAGATGAGTTTGCGCGAGAGGGAATCCACGACGATCTCGGAAAAACTGGAGGGCTGCCATATTGAAGAAACAATGCCACAAATCTGATTCAATAATCGTTGAAATTGCCAGCATCTTTGGCGTGCTAGGGACAATTTTATTCACGTGAGCAGACGAGAGTTTGGCGGTCTTCACGTGTGTGGTGGCACTTGGTCGTATCCGCCGAAATGTCCACCCTTGATTCCCTACTACCGGCTGCGCGGTTTCATGTTTTGTACTCGTGTTGTTTCTTGATTTGAAGATATGCATTTGGGGTTTAAAGAATGTTTGATCCAACGCAGTCAACGAAATAAGAGGCTGCCATTTCCTGAATCTCTTAGATTGAACCTGTCACTGGTGGGCTGAATGGTATGCTTTGGAAAGCAAGGGGAAATCAGGAAACTTATAACATTGCATTGTCAGAAAGTCCAACGTAAGCAATACATAAAAATAGACTACAACGGACATGATTGCGCAATTTGAATCCATGACAAAAATACATTGAACTAGAACCAGTCCAAGATGGAAGCCGATCGTGGCTATTTAGTGGATGTGCCTAGCTCGAACCATATAAGGTAATAAGGCCGCGTATAATTCCCAAATAGGCCTGGTGTGTATGCAGTCCCACGCAATGATCACCTGTCGCATCCAAGTGTGTCAGGAGACTGCTAACAAGGTCACAGCTCTGACGCGAGCCTCGCCGAGCTAGATCAATAGTCTGACGTCACGCCTGTGGCCCCGTGCCCCAGCAATCAATGCTGATCATGCGCACTCCATCACGTTGCGTGATTGTCGGCTGCGAGATCGATATCTCGTCTGCTGATTAACGCCGTGACGTAGAAAGCGACGGAACTGATCTGGCTCTGAAGAATAATGCCCTAGATGGGAACAACGCTGGTGACGTAAGTGCGACGATGACGCGTTGCCGTCGAGGGTCTGCTAAAGCTTCGGAAATACACCATGAAGACCTAGTCTGTTTCCCAAAGCACCGGCTATGTCTGACAACAGTTGAACGATGCATCAAACTTATATTAGCATGTTAATTAAATTACCATACCACTGGGGGTTAGACTACAGAATTTCGTATACATGTGCATGTATCCCTGCATATGTACGCACATAGAACCAATGCCCCGAGCGTCTTTGATCAGCCAGCCCAAAGTTGGATACCGGCGATTTATAAATGCATATTTTAATTGATTGATTGATATGTGAATAGATATATGCATTGTCTTGTATGCATGCTGCATATATTGCCTTCTTGAAAACAAAGCAACGTCAGGAGTCCGTTGATTGCTTCGCAAAACAGTCGCGACTGGTAATATTATTGATTATGCTACCATGTACATGTATATTCAGAGTTATGGTTCTTTGCTCATAGAGAACAAGTTATTGTGATGGAAATAGTAGCATTGATCTCGATCTTCCCTGATATGCATTATAATGTGTGCTTGTAACTGCAGTGTTCCTTGGCATTTATAGTAGACCTCGTAATTGTTCCCCGTGTACTAATAGATAGACATGTAGGTGATCGCATTGTACTATATCAAGTCATGGATCTCGATCCATATTAACATATCTCTTCCAGAAATAGTCATAATTAATGTCCACGTTGGGATCTATATAGGACCAAAGACTGCCGCCTGTGAGGACGAAACAGCTATCAGAGAGAGTACGTCTTCCAAAATAGGACCGACTGTGTTGCCAGTCTCGACAGTATGTTCTGTGACGTCACAATTTCGTCGCGAACGATGTTCCCTGGATATGCCAGCTCCGGGACTGTCGTCTTGTGTGATGAGCTCCGGTCGTCACCAACTCCCACGTCGCTGCAGCAGACGACCATGTTTGGACATCGCAGCAGACGACAGGGTGGAGCAATCCGAGATTGACAGTGGTTAAACATACATAAAGCTCTGCAGCTCTCCTAGGCCTGCATCCTGGTTCTCTAGCCACTCAGGGTCTCCTGCAATGGCAGCAGGTGTCTCTCAAATCACACAGGGTTAGATGTAGGGGTAAACCCTTCAACCTTTTTTCCTTTTCTTAATTTGCAGTCTTAAATATTCAAAATGATGACCAATTTATGCTAGGCCCCCTAGTATATTACAGCATATGTAATCAGTAGAGTAAGATTTGTATATCTCCGTAATTTTGGATGTTACCATCACATTCAATATTCTCGTGATGTGCCGTCTGTCAAGGCTGGTAAGTATGCAACAATACAGTCAGCCATCCTATGTTGCACTCGCTCTGATAGTGTCCGCTAGAGGCCTAGCATATCTATAATTGCAAAGTCCTACCAGTACCCCTTTGGCTATGTGTGACATTGGTGACCTAGCACACCAGCTTGAGTAACTAATGAGAATACTTCGACTGGCAGCTTGACATGGTGCAGGATACACAGTGAACGTGAAGAAAACACAGTGAGATCAACACTCTCTGTTGTATTAATATTTATCTGTTAAAATGTAACAGTTCTGTGAATCATCCCTGGTATGTGTTGGTCTCCCAAGAATGATCTCATCGTATCTGCATAGTGAAAAGAACCAGGAAGTTTATTATCCAAACGTTCTCCCACCTTCGATGACATAGACGTGATATACAAGCATGTTATATTTGACAAACTGTAACACACAGGAAGGGTGTATAATCCTCTGGTGAATATTAGCAGTTCGATCTATATATTTTAGCAATTGGTATTGGAAGAAATAACTTTGAATACATTAATGGCAAATAACCGGATTTGGGTTGAGTATGGGACTAGCAGAGGTTATCAAATAATTTTATATATATAATTGATATTAATAACCAGTTTGACCAATCAAAATCAACAAGTATATACTTACCGATAGTGAATCAGCTATTTCCAATAATCCGTTATGTTATCCAATGTCAAACTGACCGACACTCCCATGCGAATATGGCACCGATTTACAATAAAATATATCCGCATTGAATTGCTCAGTTATGACACCAACGAAGAACATTATCCATTGTATGCTTAAATATGTACGTGCATGTTCCATGTTTCTTAGTCTGTCCGTAAGCATGTCATCCCAAATACATTTCACCATACAGGCCATCTTCTTTATATCGGGGTGCCTTATTATCAAGAAATGACAAAAAGTAAAGTTAATAGGGAATATATTCAAGTGCATCCAAATGCCGAGTATGATGTTGAACCGTAGCAGACGACACTGTCACCGTTATCAGACCACTAGCATTGGCACCAAGTCTTTCGCGTCTGTTGCTAAGCATTGGTGGCTTCTAATTCAAGAAATCGGTTTTCACGTTCAAATAATGTATATATATAGTGTGTGCTGCTTGCGTAAAACGAGGAAAATTTCATTACCGTTCGCGCCATGTTTTGTACCCCAACGTCACGGGTGACGCGCGAGTCGCTAGGGCGACAGGGACAAATCGATACTCTGACGTCATAAGAGATCCTAAAATGGAATACTCCTCTGCTAGCGAGATATTATTCAAGTAAAACTCTAGTTCCAATGAAACACTGACATCGATCTTGGGTTAATTTCGTCGCGTGTTGGCTTCGCTAGTCTGTGAAGGATCTCCATCCTTGTGCAGACCGTGCAATGCTGATACCAAAGAAGGACAGGGAAACTAAATGCGGACCTCAGTGGAGATGTAAGTTGGATTCAAACTAGTCCA
>JAUTBX010123529.1:0-10709 GCA_032361465.1 Lepetodrilus tevnianus | reverse complement strand
TCTCTGTGTGTGTGTGTGTGTGTGTGTGTGTGTGTGTGTGTGTGTGTGTGTGTGTGTGTGTGTGTGTGTGTGTGTGCGAGGGGGTGGGGGTGTCAATACTCTTAATATATAAACTATTAGGTATTCCTATATTGTGGCGTGTGTGAATGTGATTATTATGCATATGTATGCGTTATAAACTTTGATTTATATTTAGCATATTTAAGAGCGCGCCATGAATCCCAGGCCTACTCCTAGAATGAGTGTTATCATTTTGTTTAGGGGACCACCATTGTTGATATTTTACATGTACCAAGGAAAAAGTGTTGTTAAACTGTGCATTTCAGCTGTTTTTCAATGGTCGCCATATCAGCTTGTAAGACTCATAGAAGCTGTTTAAACCCACATGGTATGGTCTAACAATTCAGTAAGAATACTTGTACAATAAGTATAGCCATTTTGATCATTATACTCTTTGCGTACGTATACATACATTTGGTATACATATTATTCAGACAAAAATTGAGGGTCTTGTCCGATATGCAGTCGAGAATGTTAAAGATGGTAGTTTTGATGAACATGCGGCAAAGAAATTTACAGAATTGGCAAAAACACTATTGTTGGATGAAAAAGACGTGGACCGATTCTGTGACATCGTGTGTGCCAGACTCAACAAATTGTTCATTCTGGAGGTAAGAATATTATTCTTCCATTGATCTCTCGTTTCTATACCAAAATATGTTTAAAATGGTAGTTGTTGTTCCCCTGTTTGCATTATAGGGGTAAGCAAGGACTAGACGGCTCTGAACAGTAAACTGAGTAGGGTATCCTTGTTCTATCTGCGCCATGGGATACTGTAGATGCTACTGCTGGTCTCGGCCAGAGGGGTTACCCCTTTGGATCATTCGGTAGAGCGTTGGACTCGGGTTCGAATCCCAGGATCGGGAGTGGTCCTGTTGCCCATATTCATGCAAGTCATCATTTGAGTAAATATCTTGAAAGTGGCTTTATATCCCCAAATCAACCAACCAACCAGTTGTCGTTTACATTTGCAGCTATCGAACAGTCTCACTCACAAACTAGGAAACTCACGACCATTGCTTACTGAACATCAGTCGTATATAGGTGTCAGGGGATGTGTCACTATACATGCATGTTTAAAAAGTGTTATCTGCGAGCTAATGCTATTTATTCCGTTTCTCTGCAGAAGTGTCATCACTATATACAAGGAGTGAGGTTTCTATATACAGGTACGTCATAGAGGTTCATTATACACTATAACATAACGAATACTGTACCGTATGCATGTCTAAATGTGGATACATTTTTAACGTGGTTTGTCGGATATTTATTTTTTTAAGAACTCTAACCTTCATCAAAATTAGACTTATAACTAATTTCTTTACAGTGGAAAGTTTCTAGGCATTGTGTACTAGTGTACATACTGTGGACGCATTTTTTCATTTACAGCGTTACTATATATTTGCGTAAATATATTAATGTTTAAAATAAAATCATCAGAAAGTGCGTTCACCATCAAATGATACAAAACATCTCTACCAGCTGTCCCTGGACTATTCTCACACCTCAGATTAATGGTTTCAGCTCTGCCACTGACTCGGGAAGTTGCTGTCAGCATGCATACTGCTGAAGATGAAGCCGACGTGATTGTTCATTCAGACTACCACCGTGTTTACGAGTTCCTATGGCAAAAGCTTCTCCCCAGCTCTTCTGTGACGGCGTTCCGTTACCAGGTAGTTTCTTTAGCAAATATCAATGTGCGTATTGCGCCAAATCTATGCTCGAAAACCATAATATTTTGATAACTATTGAGTACTGGGGATTAAGTACATCAGTAAATAACAACTTTTGTGTGGGTAAAATACGCGTAATTAATCTGAGATCTATTTAAATTTGTTTTTCCATTATCAACTATGATATTATGCCTGGAATTCTTGGACATCGTAATTAACTTACTGAAATTTCAATGAGTAATTAGCATTCGCACATGAAATTATCTACTGTGTTTTATTTTATATGCAAACCAAATTCCTGCAAGTGTAATACAGCTTTATCGTACATTATCATCCGGTAGGATGAGATATACTTGTGAATATAAACGTTTTAGCGCCTTATCTGGCAACTTGGGTTGTATACTCCCAAGGAAGATGAGAAAGTGAAATATGTGCATACTGATCCATTGACCGGAGTAATAATGTACGTAGTAGGGCTATGATCATGCTTTATGGTGTGAATTTGGCGCAATATTAATGTTCACATTATTATTATTATTAGTAGTAGTATTAGTAGTAGTAGTAGTAGTGGCAGTAGTCGTAGTAGTAGTAGTAGTAGTAATAGTACCAGTAGTAGTAGTAGTAGTAGTACTAGTAGTACCAGTAGTATGTAGTAGTAGTAGTAGTAGTAGTAGTACCAGTACCAGTAGTAGTAGTACAAGTATTATTATTATTATTAGTAGTAGTAGTAGTAGTAGTAGTAGTACCAGCAGTAGTAGTAGTAGTCTCAGTATTATTATTATTATTAGTAGTAGTAGTAGTAGTAGTAGTAGTAGTAGTAGTATTTCATGTATAATGGACAGTCGTCAGACAGTAGTATTTCTCCTACTAGGAACTGTTGGACCTTCTGAAAGAGCTAGAGAACTGCACTCGGAGGATCCAAGCTGAGAACCCCGGTGTGTGCTACTTTATTTCATTGTCAGTGTATGAGGCCTATAGGAAGCTGATAATGGAAGGGCAGATGCGTATCCAATATACCAAGAAGTTGGTACTGACGATGTCAAGATGTGCATATCAGAAGGTAGGATCAACCATATACATCTGGTAGTAATAGTATATGTCATACTGAGCACACAGACAAAAATAAACTAAATTTAAAATTAAGTTATTTCACCATTAGATTAGGCATCCCGTCCTGTTTTATGCGGGGCGATAATTGGTACTTCCGTTTGCATAAAAATGCCTATTGTCTGCAGTCGCTCGCGCTATAATAGAAGCGGCGTAGATAACTTTGCATATACCACAAGGTCAACTATTAAGCTGTACATGGGCCATAGTAAGTATAATGAAGTTCATGTACGTATTAAGAAAGATGTCCCGGATAATGTTAATAGTTTAGGCGATAATAGGTAGTTAACTATTATGCATGTTGAATGTGTTCCAGGGCAAGTATGACATCGCTGAGAAACTCGCCAAGACAGGTAGGTGTTGCACTGTCAAAACAACACTTCCTTTCTCCAGAAAGCATATACTCGTACGCTATGACATCCTAATAAAATAATGTTCCAATAATAGGTGTACACGAAAACAAGCTTGTCCGTGTGTACACGAACACTGTTCTAATTATAAGTGTAGACCTACAAGAAAACGGTCATAGAGGTCTTTGTGTTTCTGTACTCGTAGCTGCTACGGACTATTATCAACTGAAAAGTGCTGCAGCATTCGAGCTTTGGGCAAAGTGTTGTCAACAGAGGGGAGACATCGAGCATGCACTGAAAACAGCGCAGTTGGCGTTCGCCTGTTCTGTGAGTACACCAAAGCAAGAATGAGATATTGTACAGAAAAACAGGTTACGTGTCCCATTCCAGAGTGTGGGTGTCGCTCAAATGTAATACAAAGCAGTGGCGGAGCTAGGGCCATTTGCAATGGAGGTCTGAATCTGTATATTCATGAAATAAATATCCTTAATTTTACATGTTAAAGGAATACTATCACGGTTATGGTTGTTTTGGACTATTTCTTAACTACAACTGTCATTAATGTCACGACTCGTCAGTTTAGGGTAGGGGGAAACCCGCAACATCTGTTGCTGAATGTTGTAGTAAACCTGCAAGCACCGGCTGTTATTGACAAGACCAATGATGATAACTGCATTGCCACAGACATTGCATCCTAGCAATATCGCGTCATAAAGTTATTATACGAACATTGATGCCGGACCCTGGGGCGGGACTTAAACCTGGAACTTTGTTGAGCCTTGTTATGTTTTGTTTACAGCAAGGTAATGAGGAACGTAGGATACTGGACTACATTGCGTCTCTGCGCATGCTCCAGGAAACTACAGACGGTGCAAAAGCCGTAGTGGATTTGAAGAGGAAACCAGGGTCAAACGTTGTAGATCATAAATTGCCGGTAAATGTTTTTCATCATCGGGCATTTAAATGTAACATAGTTTATATTTATTTTCTGTGTTTGTGCTAATCCATATTAATAGCTTCACGATCAGCAAGGCGACCATATTTTGTTTGACCAATCGAAGAAGTATACGTAACTTTGGAACTTGTATCTATTTAGAACAGGCCCCACAAAGTCACAGAGATCCCAAAGGATCGAAAGCACAAGAAATTCAAGAAAAAAGGTCATTATACCTGAGCAAATTATCAGTTTCCTTCTTTAAATTCTAGTAACATACAAATAAAATTGTTAAACTAAGTACTCGTTCAAATGAGCATTAATCATTTGTAAATCTCCAGATGGTAATGAAGTCTGATTAATGCTGATGAATACTTCAGCGAATACAATATAATCTCCACGCTACCAACAATAGCAATCACAGTGTTCTATTACATTGTTTCGTTTGTTCATTACTGTAACATAGATGTTGTTTTAAACTATTTTATTGCAGCTATTCCAAAGTACAGAGAACCAACCCCTTCCCCGTTCGCGGTTTCACACGATGGAGCTGGAGTCAGAGTAAAGGAAAGTCAAATACTCCTTCAGCCGAGGACGCCGACCCAAAAGACTGTGCCATTTACATCCAAGAAACGAAACGCGGAGGTGACCATAGCCGTCGATCCATGGAAAGATGAGAAGGAAGAGAGCGACTCCGAGTCCTTAGATGATGAACAGTTGTACAAGGACACTGACTGGAGTTCAAGTTCAGATGACGAAACTGGAGTTGAATCTGAAGAGCAGGAGGAGGAAGAGGAGGACGAAGACAGTAAGACATGGTTTGAACGGAGCAAATATGACCATTCTACAAGAGGAAAGGAAGCAAGACTAGTGGTAGGAGAAGGTGTGGATATCTCGTACTATCAAAGCAAGGCGAACAGTAATACACCTCCTAGATATCCTCCAATGAAAACAGACGCAGAACTGGACAATCTTCTTAAGACCAATCCTGAAACGTACAAAAGATGTCGTATCCAGCTGGATGGTCCACATAAAGCCATGTGCAAGGTTTTAGAACCTGGTCATACTCATGAACAGATCGAAATTCATGGCCGCATTAAATGCGGACGAACATACAACAATGACGAGGTTGTTGTCGAAATTCTGGACCAGAAGATGTCTGTTCATGGTGATATAGAAACTACCTATGGGCAAGTGGTTGGTGTACTTAGCAGCAAGTTCAGTGAAATTGAGTTTCCACTCCTAGCTTGCACCAGTAACCCAAACGAAGTCAACGTCATGCATCCAATGTGCAAACGTATTCCGAAAATGTATTCCTGGAGGAAGCAGTCATTCGAGAAATATCCAGATCACAAATACAGAATTGACATTTACAAACTTGACAAGAGAAAGAGGATTGTATTTGACAAATATTTTGATATCTTGCCCAGTAAAAGAGAACGTTATGTATTTTTGGTCGTATTCCTAACTTGGCATCCAAGTTCCACTTATCCAAGAGGGGCAGTATTGAAAGTCCTAGATTGTGGCAACACCTTTAAAAGTGGACTGCTGCTTCTTGACCATAGATTTCAGGTACCAACACATTACTCAAAGGACACAGTTAACCAAGTTGAACAGCTCTTGACATCCAAGAAGATTCACAAGGGATACACGGACCTGACGGATGAAACCGTGTTCACGATCGATCCACCAAAGTCAAAGGATATGGACGATGCGTTGAGTGTTTGGAAGAAGGGAGACAACTTTGTGGTTGGTGTTCACATAGCTGATGTGGCCTCAGTTGTGAAGAAAGGAAGCCCAGTAGATGTTGAAGCGCAGAAAAGAGCCACGACATTCTACAAGCTTGGCCTTGGCAATCACAACATGCTACCAGAGCCTCTGAGCGAGAATCTACTGAGTCTGCTTCCAGGAGAAGAAAGACGTGTTCTAACAGTTTACTTTGTCCTCAATAGCACAGGAGAAGATGTTGAACCTCCAACTGTGAACAAGAACACCATCAAATCATGTTGCAAGCTGTCTTATGAAGAGGCTCAACACGTCATTGACACCAGCAAGGAAGTTGACTGTTCACAAGAAGTGAAGGCAGCCATTGGTCGTCTTCACATGCTAGCGCAGCACATTCGCAAGAAAAGAAAGAAGAATGCCAGGTTCTTTGTACCCTTTGAGGACGATCGTGTCAGGCAAACAGAATCCTTAGACAAGTCGTATGAAGCCCATTCACTAGTGGAAGAATTCATGATAAAAGCAAATAATGCCATTGCCTCCTTAATGATAGAGCGATACAGAACAACGGTCCCACTCAGATGTCAAGATCCCCCATCTGATGAACAACTGGAAAGCTGGATCAAAGAAGAAGGTCCCATCTCAGACCTACTGGTAGAGCTGCAAGGAAAGACTTTCCAGAATGGCACAACACTTGCAGTTGAGAACCAAACAGAAATTGGAAATGGTCACGGAGAGCTTTACATTCCATTGCACAAAAGCATCTGGAATCAAATGTTGGAAGCTGGACGTAGACGTGATGTAGACACACTCCGTGAACTTCTGTTATGTGATGGTAACCACCCTCTACATAGTCTAGCAAATCTACACTGGATCCATATTCTACAATCAGCTGAGTACAAGTGTTCCGGAGATGGAACTGGACGAGATCTGATGCACTTCATGCTGGAACTCCAACCATACACCCACTTTACCTCTCCTATCAGGAGATATGTCGACGTAATTGTCCATCGTCTGGTGCACGCTTATTTGGATGGGAAACAGGAGTCGCCGTATACGGTAGATGAAGTAAGCACCATTTGTACCCATCTAACCGAAGTATGCAAAAGACAGAGACAATACGACAGAGCTACCAAAAGTATCAGGCAAGCAGAAAAGCTTATGGCAGAACCAGTTGTATTTGATGCAGTCGTTGACCACGTGGACGAGTCTGAAGCCAAAGTATGCATTCCCTCTCTCCAGTCCCCTGTTGGAAAAGAAATCGCCTTCAATCGCATTGATTTCTGTTCAAAACCAACGAAGGTACCAAAAGGCGACACTCAATATGACAAAGAATATCAATACAGGTCTGTTGACAATGCATTTGATATTCGTGGGGAATGGCACAAACGGATCTACCAGTTCACCGAGTCGCCGGATCCAGAGGATTCAATTGGGCAAAGGCAAACGACCATCGACGCAAATCTCCACACAATTCAGGTACCACTTAGAGAGTTTGCCGAGCTGATCAATGCTGCATTTTGTAACTCAGCTGATATGTGTACCCGTGTCAAGAACATGGGAAAGCAATGGAATCATCAGAGACAGGTGACAGGAGATAAAGAGTTGAAACTATCGAAAGGAGACTCTGATATATGCCACCACTACAGAGTGGAGCTAGACTTCAGGAAAGGTCAGGTTCTCAGACTACAGATGCATGCTCGGCCTCAACAAGGAGCTCTCGCACCCTACGTACAACTCTTCCAGGTCTGTGAAAACATGAACCTGTGTCTCTCTCACATGCACGACCCAGTCGACACATTTGCCAAGTACGTCTCCAAGTCTGTCAGGGGCCAAACTTTCAAAACTGTTGCCGACTATCAGAAGGCGTGGCTTCCTCTTGTTGAAATGGAAACTGCTGTTAGCACGGTTGGTGGGGAAGAGACGGTTGTCATTCATGATGTGAATGTGAAGATGATTCAGAGGGGCCACTCTATCATGGGATTGTTCTATCTGGACACCGATTTCTGTGAAGCACGCAATCTTGAAATTGGTGGGAAAGCAATGCACAGATTAAACGCATGGAAAGGCGAGGATATTCTTGATATGTGTTCCAAACATGGCTCTCTAGACTACCTCTGCATCAGATATACACCACCAGCGTGTCAAGGAAGTAGACGGAAGGTCGAAGAGAAAACTTGGGTTGGCCATGCACTCGTCAAGAGAGTCCTGAAGAAACCTAACAAAGATGTTGTTGTGGTGTTCCAACTGAGAGACAATACAACTCGACCTCCGATTGATTTGTTGAAAAACGAATGTGTGGCTGTTGTCGAAAACATGTTCAAACCCGAAGTTGACAGGTAAGACCTTCTCCTCGTCTATAGATTTCGGGAATTCTATTATGTTTAGAGGAGACATGGCACAACATTTTACTATATTTCCTTCATGTCATCGATTTTGACATTTTGAGATTTTTAACATCAGCCTCCCTCGTGCAACAGATGCGATACAATTTAGCACATTTATGCATCTATATTTGTCATAAATCACGTTTTTCACCGCAACACCTGTTATCAAAATACGAAGAAAGAGATGCTTTTGTGTACATTTTCTCATCTGTCATTTTGAAAGACTACCGTTCAGCACTCAATAAAGGTAGAGCAATACATTTTGCATGTGTTTCTAATGTGCATTTATTTATATTTATACCAAGGGGTTTATAGATTATGCCATTATTCTAACATGTATCATTATTTGAAATATTGTTTCTCATTTTATTCCTACATAAAACAAAAGAAAATCATAAAAGTAAAACAAATAATATTATCTTCAAACCGCTTGGCTATTATATAATGAAGATGCATTAAAGATTGTACTAAATACAATGGAATTATTAATCTACATGCAATATATTTATAGCCTTAAACTTTTGTAATAGTTGATTAGCGGCCATCTTGGACTGTTTCCATAGCAACGAGTGGTCAGAATGATGTAGACAACATATTTGTTTTATTTCTCCAAGTTCAAACCTTTTAAAGTTCATTCGAAGTCCAAGGCCACGAACAACATAAGCATCTGTGAATTGTAAGTGACATTTAAAATACATGCACCAGTATTGTTCACCTTTGTTTCATTACACAGGCGCACTGAACAAATGCTAAGACGTATTGACTCGGAGGTAAAGTTGGCTATAGCGATAGCCCTGAATCTGTCAATACCTCGTATACGTAAGTCTCTCTCTCTCTCTCTATATATATATATATATACTAATTTATTTTACAGTTCATAGACTTCTTTCTACGATTACAACTTTCTTCCCGTTTTAGCTTCATTATGTTTACTGCAGATATGTTGAATATCACCTAAAATTACAGCCAGTGCGTATTTGTCTGAACAAATATTACACGCTTACCATGTGTATATCGTGTTGTAGCCCCTACTCGACGACAGATAAGTCAAAACGTTGGAAGTGACATCCCTCTAAGTGAGCTGCAAGGCGAGGCATTCATCCCGCCAAACAATCCCGAACAGACACGGGCTATTATACAGACATTGAAGAAAGCGTTCACCCTGATTCAAGGACCACCTGGTAACTTCACAACCTTCATAAATTTACAAACACACTACCTGACACATCATTTGTTCTCAAGTTACTGCAATTTTGATTGGCAAGGATTGCAAATTAGTTTTACATACAGAAAAAAAGTGTTCTTATTTGTAAACAGGTACTGGAAAGACAAACACGGGTCTGAAATTGGTGTATCTGTTCAACAAGATCAACAAAGCCATGCATAGCAAAGGCTACGACAGTGAGCAGAGGCAAGTTCTATTCTGTGGACCATCAAACAAATCTGTGGACCTTGTTACAGGTAATTAGTGGATATTCTTCTTTTAAATTCGGGTTTAGAGCAGCTCAATATATCCTTTCACTTATATCACGGCTTTTCAGTGTAGGGCATGCAGAAGAAAACCCGCAAAAGTTGTAGCGCTGAATGTTGCAGTAAACCTGCGAGCACCGGCTCGTACTGACTCTCGGGGGTAAATTGGTAACTCGTAGCATCACTTTGCCGTGAACGGAGATTAAGGTCAAAGGTCGTCCAGACGGCAGTGTGAGAGGGATTGTGTTAGATCGATGTTGAGAGTATGTCAGCATATATTTGGAGCGATAGTTGAGGTTCCCGGGGCACGATCTGAACCGGAATCATTTGGTACTGAAGTCCAGTATTATTTTTATTAACTAAAAAGTAATTGGACTAGTTCTACGTATTTGACAATTATCTCGTTATTTTATTTATTTTAAAATCTGCCACAGCTTGTGAGGCATTCATCCTAACAAAGCGAATGTTCTACAATTGAACTACCATTTGACAAAGTGGATATTCAGTTATCGTGGTAGTGATACTAAACATGGACGTTAAACGAATTAACATGGATGTAATTCTCCAAAATAATCAATAGATTACTGTCGATCAAATTACTCCACAGTATAATGAGTAGTGTTAGTTAGTAAGTGTATGGATATTTTATTCCTAAGGATACTTGTTGAAGAAATTGGGGAGAAAATGTCCGAAGATTATACGCATGTACGGAAAGACTATTGAGAACAAGGACTTCCCTGTACCCAAAAGAGCATTCATATCTAAGAGGAGCATGAGGAGTTTAGAATCTGACAAGACCTTGAGGAGTGTCACCTTGCACCATATCATCAGGGAGAATGGGAAGGAATTCGCTGACCAAATTGCACAGTTCGATGTGAAATTCAACAATTACTTCAAGAATCCCCAAAAGGTACTCTTCAATGTCTGATGTTTGGAATGTGTATATCGTAATATAACTCTTCTTCGATTATTTTTTTTATTACATGAAAATGTTCGTTCCATGGGT
>JAUTBX010123485.1:0-10718 GCA_032361465.1 Lepetodrilus tevnianus | reverse complement strand
AATATGTTACCACACTGAAGATGCTGAACATGCCGAAATTACAATGTTTGTGTTGCATTAAATGTGCACTAAGCTGTCTCTCGTATTGTGTAAGTTTGCCAAGTTGGCACACACACACACACACACACGCTACGTGAATCGTGTACCCACTGACGGGTCATTGTAACATGCTCATGTTGTCTTAACACATTCAAATTGCTGAAATGTTGAATCTCCTTGCGGGGGACGAATGTCTGTTTAAGGGAAAATAAATTTGTCTTGGAGGACCGGTTGATAGTTGTAATGGATGGGTCATTGTTCTATCGGAGGGATGCTTCACACAACAGGTGTTGTCTTTCCTGGGTTGGATGGGAAGCGTTTTCCTGAAACAAAAGTGAAAAGTCTGTTGAATGAACGCCGCGTGGTGAGACATCTTGAAGGCAGACTTGTTGTGGAAGAACACTAAAAGTTCTGTACCTGTGTAATACAACTGTTCAGTTTTGGGACGCGTTGATCCGTGCCTCGAACTTGCGTCGGTATCATCGTATGTTTATTGTTTTCTGGCAGATTTTCTGTGAATGGATATTTTGATTCGAGTTTTGTGTCATGCAATCATGCAGTCGTTCAGTTTTGGGACGCGTTGATCCGTACCTCGAACTTGCGTCAGTATCATCATATGTTTATTGTTTTCTGGAGACATTGACACTATCTGAACATAGCACTAGTGGACACTTATGCCAGCTTAGTGCCTGAACTTGTGTCTGATAGTGCCATGCTGACGTACATCTGAACCACGGAGTAGTGATGCGAGTCCCACGTACTGTGGTCGGTGAAGCGTGAACATCTATGTTCCTGACCTCCATTGAAATATTCATAATAATTCACGGATGCCTAATTAAGCGTGACGGGATGTTTTAGTCGGCAAAGGGCTGACAGGTACTTATCGTAATGCTACACTGATGAAGTCGTCTTCTCTCACCGAGTCCTATACATTCAACGGAATGTATTAAACCGCTTTGGAGAAATTTGAATTTACACGCATGAGCTGCATGAGACTTAAAGTTGTGTTAGCCGATACGGTTCAATATTCAACGTGTGCCCGTAAAGTATGACGCATTATTTACACGTCGGCCATGATGAGGATATCGTGAACTCAAAGTGTCAAAGCGAAAAAGCTAATTAAAACCGACTCCGTGTCATAATTCTTTTTCTTCTCTGCAGGTATTGTGACAAAGAATTATTAATTCATTATGGGTTTGTTTAATGTCCTGCCATTTCAATTTGAGGAGATATTATAACAACTGTTGAAACTAGACGTTACCTTTGTTTCAAAATGGACCAATTTGACAATTACATTTAAATTAAATTTGATGTCAAAACAACTGTTATTCTGACACACTGCATCTGCTTTGCTGAGGAAATAGAAGTAATTACGAGAGAATTTCTTTGCACTGGCATCGACAGATAGATTCCGTTGGTATCATTCCAAAGGACGTCTTCAAGAGTCGGATTTGTTTAATTCCACTGGAAGGAAGACAAAACATTTTTGTCTGCAGATTTCGTAATCATGTCATTCATTTGGAAAAAGAACAAAGTTCGCCTTCCAACCAAGTTTAAGAAATCCATAATATGGGGTAAGTATTATACTTGTTTTGCCGTTACTGATGCATACACATTCTGATTCTGCTTATTCCAAGTCTAGCGCAGTAGTATAATGTTGGACTGTGGAGCCAAAGGTTCCAGGTTCAAATCCCGACCTGGGGGCCCGGCATCAATGTTCTTGAAAGTTACCTTTCTGATGCGATATTGTTAGGATGGACTGTCTGCAAGTGGCAATACAGTTATCGGCTGGTTATCATCCTTGGTCTTGTCAGTACCAGCCGGTGCTCGCAGGTTTACTGCAACATTCAGCGCTACATATGTTGCGGGTTCCTCCTGCCCTAAACTAACAAATTGTGATATTAGTGAAAGATTCTAGAAAGCGACTCTAAACCCTAATTAAAAAAATAATAAAAAATTCCAAGTCTGTGTGACCATGTGTCTATTGCATTTACAAACTAGTAAACATGTATGTTGTCGTCGTAGGGTAGTTATACCCACACATCTCACGAAACCCACAAATATCTTGTACTTGTTGAACTGGAAAAGTACAAGTTTTGAAGTGTGCTTACGGAGACATTCAGGTACATACAAAGAATGGCGTAATACCCCCCAGATCTCGCGGTCTTTGAGAGACGCACACAAGAAAGCACAGTATCTGTTTGTCCAGATTATACCTACAGCTTGCTATTTGTTTCCTTGTCAGATGCAGATATTGCAATGTCTTTGTTCTGACGTTTTGTCCAAGCCCTAGAGGGATCTCGAATGTTGATTGTGTATTATGTGTTGTTATTAGTTTGTTTACAAGTAATCGCAAGCATTGAGTGGCGGCTGATATTTAACATTGGTCGTGATGATTCATGCAAACATTGTGTCTGTGATTTATAACCAGATTTTTCGAAAAACGAATCAGAAATTTTCATTACAATAACTCGTTTTTATCATTTTAATAGATAATACATTTAAAATATCCAAAATATTTATTAATTAATTTTGAAGCCTGGAATTCAAATATGTTTCGTTGAACTATAGCTATTTGTTTATTCTTCGCATGAGGACTATCCATGTGGTGTGTAGAAATATACTGATGCAATTGCATTTGATAGAAACTTGCCTTTAAAAGTTACTGGCCCAAATACTGATACAAATAACAAATGTTTTAAAAAAACACAAATTTCTACTAGCCCTAATGATACCTTTAGCTTTGGGTTAGCAGGCTAGTGTTAATTTTGATCCATAATATTGTGTTTGTGCAGTTTATGCAGTACGTTTCACTTTGTCTATTGATATCTTAATGAGTTTACACTATAGCGACCCAGTGAGACATATTTATTTTATTTTATCTCGGTCGGCGGGTCCCTGCACTGTGGGGTACTACTAATACTCTCCTATCAGGCTGTACCCAGTTTCACACCTTTCTATTCGCTATCAATTGTCCTGCTTTACGCCATTAAGCTGCATCGCCCGTGTAGTAAACAGGAAATGCAAGGGTCATTGCCGAAATAGGCTTCATCAAATTGCCTTTTGTACTCGCAGATTTTTTTTCAACCAAATCACTCGCAACTAACTCTTATCACACCAGAGAAATAAAACGGCGGATATATTTACTTTTCACGTTCGCTCATTGACACAGTTTCCTAATTTATTCGTGGGCACATTCAAGCATCAATCACAGACTCCCAACGGCCAATTAGTCTGATCTTACCGATGTTAGGAGTCTGTGGGAGACCTGCAAGGTGGTCAGTGATTGGTGGTCTCCGAGGCCCTCGTGTTTGTAAACGAAGGACGGAACGCATCACCTGGTCACCTCAGCAACTGGACAGTGGTCAGCGCAAGCGGCTGGACATCAGCCCGGCAGGAAATGCCGAATGCCACCGGTTGCCGTGCGGTTTGAAAAGATGCCAGAAATTTATTTCGCTGAATCGACTGTTTACACGAGATAAATCTCGAACTGGTTTTGAATGCTTGTCGGACAGATTTGATTAAGGAACGGACAGGAAGTGGGGTGTAATCTGATAAAAGACGCCCGGACATGCCCGATCTGTGAACACTTCCATTGTGGCCTGCCGTGATCAATGTAACATTGGGAGAATAACAAACTAACTAGATGGGAGTTGAATGCGAGGAATATGGGTTAAATACACAGGATGAACCTGCTTTATGTCAATAGAGTTAGTTACAGTCTTGTCAGTTACTTCCATAAAAAAATATTGATATATAACGTTTAAGCTATATTTTGAATCTTGAAGTATAGTTGTATTTGTTCTGTTTGATTACTTTATTTTAGGCTACAATGGGTTTTTTTTGTCTTTTTTTTAGGGCACAATATTGAATACGGTAGTCAATTCAGTAAATTGAATTTGTCGTAGCCTATGTGGTGAAATATTCCTGCCGCGACGTAAAACATTAATTCAATCAATCAAATCAAAATTGAAAATGCATGATGTAATAAAAAAAATAAAAAATAAGGAAATTGCCCGAAAGAATTGGTAGTTTTATATATATTGCTATAATATAACAGCTACGGGGGCACATGTAATGTTGATGCCTCTGTGTATTGTACATAAACGAACACAGAGATACTCCCAATATGTCCTGACCTTCTGTACTTTTGAAATGTGTACATTTAATTGATAACCCTCCTCAATTTGTCTGTGAGGGACTGCAAGGACCGCCTCGTATGTAACACTGAATAAGAGGATATCCTGTTGGCTGAGAGCCCTTGTGTGCGGGGTGGCGGCTTGGGCTGGGTGGGGGGGCACTGGGGGTACAAGTGGAAAGAGATGGGGATAATAAGGGGGGTAATTCTGGCTTTGTGGGCAAATTGGTGTTAATTGTGATCAGCAGGATGGATGGATGATATAAACACGCGTGACGCTGACTTCCTGGATGGACAGACAAAGGGATGAATGGAGAGGATGTTTGGGAGGAGGGGACAGGTAATGATTAGAAGGAATCCACAGAAAACCTGGTGGTAATGGGTCCCAAATTGATTAATTACTTGATCAGTTGTGCTCTTCCAATTGATACGAAGAGGTAGACGCACATTTATCATACAAAATGAAAGTGATGTGTTTTACCATTTATAACTGCTATTTGATGCATCTATTCATAAACACTTTGAATAGTTTTTATTTAACAAAATATTTTGTGTTTGTTTTAAATATTTCTAATCGTTGTATAGCGCTGAAAGAGTATTGAAAGCTGCTCTAACCCCAATTTATATACAAAATAAAAATAAAAATAAAATAATTATGTCCAATCAAAGTTAACACGTGGTAGTCTGCGAAATAATTAATAACTGTTTAAAAATCTTGTTTTCTGACTATATATTAATTCTATTATAGCCAGATTTGAATTGTGTATGTTTTAACCCTCTCCCTGCTGGGTTTTAACCCTCTCCCTCATTAGGGCATCTCTGGTTGCCTTCAGCAGGGAGAGGGTTAAACTGGTAGAAGGTTCTCAAGAAATATCACAATTTGAAAAAGATTTATTGAAAGGATTATTTCTAAAATTGTGTGACGAAATGACGAAATCCAAATTGGATGTTAACTGCCAAGGAGTGGACAGTTTTCTGTGTAGGATGTATGTGTTTAAGACTGGCCACTGGAATGTTACGGGGACTGCACCTTTCCTCAATCTATAGAATGGAATTTGTATCCCAAAACTACAAATTATGTTCGTCTTTATGAGGCAGGAGTGTAGCCGTAGTAAACTATTTAGAAAGAGCTGCATTGCTTTTCACTTGCAGACATATTATATCGGGGGGGAAAATAGCGAAAGCATTTTAACTTGGTCAATATTTTGAATGTTTGAAACAAATTTGAAACTTAGACACTCAAAAGTTAATTTTAGAAGTTCTAAATAACCCAGCAGAATTTAAAAATAAATTGTTTAAAAAATAAATCCTTGATTTTTTTGTCTGCAAATTTCTTTAAGACATGCCTAAGTAATCTGGTGATATTTTAAAGTCTAGCAGGAATGGTGGTATTTAGATTTTTTTATTTTTTTTAATGCAATGCTGTTGATCAACAGACCTGGAGGCTATAGTGTAGGAAGTAGGATGGCTGTTGGGGGGTGAGGTGCTGTGATGGGCGGTGGGGGAATGATGCCGGCAGCTGAGGAGGAATCCAGGTAACCCTATTGTCGGCCTACCTGTGATAGTCCAGGGGTCTGCCAAATGTTTGCATCTGGGAGGCCTGCCTTGCTACCGAAGTGCGGCGTAGACAGGATGTTTTGCCCGCATCCTGCACAGTGTTTGAAGGGAAGTGGACTTGTGTGGCTAGACTAACTCCTAGAGGGGAGAGTGCACATTCAGGTTTAAGTCTGTCCGTGTCCGGCAAGGGAGGCAGAGATCACAAGTTCTAGGGATTTACAAGTGTTGGCTGTAACTACCAGCCGACTTTGGGCTCGAAAAGTTACCATTTCTTCACATCAGGACGCAGTTGGAAATTTTATCATTTGATAATTATTTCTTATCTGTATTTGGATTTTAATTGCCATTTCTTCAAAATTTGTGTCAAACTTTGAGAAATATTGATGCTGATTTGATCATGGATGGATATTATGAAACGGAAGTGTGAATTCAAGGCTTAATTGTTCCTGGAGAATTTTCTAAATATACCTTGAAAGTGGAAACTGTTTTGAAGATCTGAATTTCTCTTCAACAGGACTTCCAGGTCCAAGGAGCAATAACTTTTGAAATACCGGTAGGGTATGTTTTCTAATCATCATATCTTGCCAGAAAGCATCCTGAAACGTACAAGTTTCAGATTGGGCAGACTTATCTAATCTACAGCTTAACTGAGCACAGATAATTTGTTATGTAATTTGCTTCCATTGCCTGACTGCACAGAAATAACTGGTCTGGTGGTCACAAATTGCTTCACCTTCTGCTCGGGAGGAAATCGGCTGCTTTGGGATGTTTGTGAGAGGAAGTTGGCTTAATTGCCGATTGGATTCCTAGATGACCCGTTCCTGGAGCGATAGATGGTTTGGATAAAGCAGCAGTTGCTTGATTGACCAGTACAGTAAGGAAGTGGTTGTTTATGCACGTTGCGAAATTGAAAAATTCTGCACGCGTGTGTGGTGTTGCGATATCGACTATTTAGAGAAATCCGGATGAGAATACGAAGTGATCTAGTGAAGAATTTGTGAACTGCAAGTTTTTCAAGGAAGCAATGTAGATTTTTCGTGTTAAAAAACCCCGGAACTGATAACATGTGCAAGTTGGTTGTAATTTATCAGTAAATGTACCAACATTTTGTGAATTACCTGTACAGGATATAAGACTCCTGTTGGAATTGATTTGAATATAAGATACAATGCCTAGTGTGGGACTGGTTGAGTGCAGGAAAATGAAGAACCAACAGAAAGTTTGTCTTGGAGGTATCGACTTTATATCAGGTACGTGGACACATTTGTTGTGTGGGGTAGGTATTTTTTTTGGGGAAAAAATTGATCAATCGTATCTTTAATTGCCCACAACAAAACTGATCTATTCTGATGTGCTACAAATGTTCATTCTCATTGGAATCTAGGTTCGGCTTTTCATAATTGAGAACATTCCTTTTTATTCTGTGAAGATTGGGTGTGTTGGATTTGTAAGGTGATTGCAGTAACATTTACAGTGTTAGAAATTCAGAAAATGATACAGGGGTCCTTCATAGGCCCAATGTTAATGGTGGTCAAATCTTTAATTTGAAGTGGATCCCAAAGATATCTTTAACATTGCAGGTTTTTCAAATGACCACCAGGATCCCTTGTATTTCAAATCCTGATTTATGACACATGGTGTATCTGCACCAGTGGTTAGTTCAATCGGTTCCTGGTTCTATTCCCACCATATTCTCACCATCCCCAAATCACTTCAAATTAGTCGCACACATCAGATAAACATCCGCCTTTTGAACAGGAATAACTGGACAGTCGGAACAAATGTTATCCTTGCACTTGGATACTTTACAAAGTTTGAAATTTACCGGCCAGAAATTTACGGACCAGCCACTAATTCCTATAACGATTCCTGCATATTTGGCATTCCGTGGCCGGTGCTACCAATACCATATGCATGTCTCGCTCTTTCCAGGGGGAATGAGAGATTTCCATCTTTCTTCCGTTGTCTAATTGACCCCACTTCCTATATCCTGCCTGAGAAAGGTGTGCATGCCTGAGACGGCTTCCAGACATGTGCCATCACTAATATCGCCTTCTTACTTCCTCGCTAATTGTGCCCAGGTAGAGAGCATGGCAATTTATATTTCTCATAAATATGTTGATGTTGATTGAAACGAATCTATGGAGAAAGCAGGTTTTAATTGTTGTGGGTATAACTAATGTTGGTAATCTTTTTCTTCTTTTTTTTCTTTCTCCCCAGTGCGATTTCATGTTTTTGTATGTGTGTTTTTTTCTTTCAAATTGGATACGTGTACATACCGTAAGTTGTACCTTAGACTGGAGTTATTTCAATAAATGATCATTGGAATATTGTTGAGCTGAAGGTATTAACAAAAATGTCTTATGATTATCTACTGAACTTGATGGTGTCGAAATTACATATTTGTGTCTTTCTTTAACAAGAAAAGCTTGCGAAGATCTAGAAAGAAATATTGTTTATTTGCATGATTTCTGCAAGTTTTTTCTTTTAGGCATGTAATGAACCCCAAATTTGAACTCGATTTGGTCATCGGCGAGTTTTTCTTGGCATGATTAGTATTAATAATATTTAATAGTTCTTTATGAACCAGATGAAATAGAAGGCAGACTCTTTGAACAAAATATTTCTTTATTAACAATCAATTTGTACCATCATTTTTTCTCTCATGCTTAATACAAATTTGGTTCTATTGAGACCCTAATGTGTAATTAATATAAATAAGATTCTCTCTGGCAATCAAGTCTCTAGTTAAGTCATATTTGGAGTCTGATCACATCATTCGCTGCCTTGTGTAAATCTGGTTAAAGGCAATCGAATGTCTGTAAATGGAATGCAATATCCCGGTTATTCATCTGCTGAATGAAATTATGAAAGTCGTACAGCCGGTGGTTCTAGCCATTATGTCCAGGGAATGAGAGGGCCAGCGAGTGCCATGCCTTGTTGTGTAATCCAACCATTTTTGTGATGGCATGTTGATGATAACCGATCAATATAGCTACCTCAATATGAGTCTTTTGCCGTTAATAATTTGTTAAGCAATCATACGAGTTATTGACAATATCAGGATTACTAGGAATTGGGTTGATTGTGATTTCACTTTTTGTGTGTTTTATATTAATGTTTATTAATATTTTTGTTATTGATTCATCCATCGATTCATACTGATATCTGTGTACTATTATTAATATTGTATATTACTCCGTAATATTCATTTGCTGTGGATTCAATGCCAATCTTTCCATTACTATGTCAATCACACTGCATATACTAGGGATTCCTAAAGATTCTAAACAAAATGAGTTAATATCGCAGATTTATATTGTATTTATCAGACATGTGGAAATATTACTTCCAGAAAATTAAATCTGAATATTTACACCCAACTTTACAAAATGTATAACTTTTGTACATGTATTTATATGAGTGAAATATTCCCATTGTGATGTAAATCACAAATTTATTCATTCCATGTTTTTATGTTCAAAGTAACATTTAGAACTTTTATTCTTGTAATTTTTCTTCATGCATCAAAATGAACATAAAATGGTACAATTTTGTCAATTAATAAAAATCAGGTCAGTTTTTTCTGTGGACAATTGCTTGCTGTGATATGATATTGCTGACAGCATTCCCAGCATAGCTACACCCAAGTCCTAACTCCTGGTGAATGAACTACACTGTGGTTAGCTGGACACTACTGGACACTACTGGTGGTCAGTGTGGTCAGTGTGGATTACGGCCAGACATGATGGCATGCAATTTTTCCAACAAGTACATGTGGTATTTTACAGTTTTGGTGTTAACATTTGCTTGAAGTGTCTACTGTTGCAGTTCTCTACTGTAAGATGAGCAGATTGTGAAATGGAGTAAGAATAAGACGCTTGTAATAAGAGTCCACTCGTGCTTGTGGATGACTGTTGTTTGAGGAAATGACTGATAACTGAATGTTTTTATTGTCTCAAATTACGGTTGGTAGTTGATCAAGGGGTTTTCTCTTCTCTGATTGTTTCTATTTCCCCCCCCACATTGGATGTAAAACAATAACTCGCTCGTTCTTCCAGATTTCATTTTCGAATTACTTTGGCCATGTAATAAAAGTAAGTGTATGTCCTGGTCAGTTGATAGGCATGCACTCATTTGACATCAACTACTTGGGTATACGGAACCCGGAACCCTAGCTTCCGTTGTTTTCCCCGTGCTAGATGGCATTCCATCTCGTCCTATAGGGCACCCCCTCTCTGCACATTCCCGTTTGGGCGAAAACGGTAATTTTCGAATTAAGCCACTTGCCTCGGCTAACAAGGTGAATGGCACAAGGTTTTTCAAGCTTGCGTTTCACTGATAGGTACACAATTTGTGAATACTTTTGGCTCTTTCATCCAAGTAAAAAAGTATGACATTCCATCAAAGAACTATCTAGGCTCAATCCTGAGTTATCAGACGTCTTCATCTGGACCATCAGTCATCATTGTGCTGTAACTAATAGGTCGCACACTTGTACCACGATAAAATCTGAGGAGTTTTTATATTTCCTAGATCCAAAGAGTGCACGGTTTATTTCAGAAAAGTGTGCCGTGTCACCCTATCCTCAGCCGCTATTGGATCAATTTTTCAGATATCGGCGTACGTGTTGATTGGCCCATAAGAAACGAGGGCAAGTTGTTATGAACGAATATGATCCTTATGTTTATGGTCATGAGTACAGCACAAGGTGTTTCTGAGCTGCCATAGTCAAGGGTCTATTGATGAAGCATTTTGCACAAATGAAATTGATATTTCAAATATTGACCTGTTTTGTAAATTTAGGGCAGATTTAAATCTGCTATTTTTGTGTTTAATGAATGTTATTTAAATAAACAAAAATAAATCCTATTTTTAATGCATTTTAATTCCTTTATATTCCATACTTCTTCCAAAACATGAAACATTAGCAGATTTATTTGTTTATTGGAGAAAATGTCTGAAAATGTTGATAGTGCCTCAT
>JAUTBX010123429.1:0-20897 GCA_032361465.1 Lepetodrilus tevnianus | reverse complement strand
TGTGTGTGTGTGTGTGTGTGTGTGTGTGTATGTGTGTGTGTGTATGTGTATGTGTATGTGTGTATGTGTATGTTTGACACTGTGACAGTGTGTGTATGTGTGTGTGTGTGTGTGTGTATATATATGCGTGTGTGAACGTGCGTCAGTGTCATGCGTATGTATTAATGAGTCACATGCATTCTCTGAAAGTGTTGTACTCGTCTCATCGAAGCCAAAACAATAAGCTACGTAATAGTTCCATAACTCTATATTCCATTACCGCCTGTATGACGTTAGTGTTGATCTGCCCAGGCGGTTTAGAGGGTTCATAATACCTTGAAGTTACCCACAGTATTGTAAGGATCATCAATAGCGTAGACAATCACGAGTTACGATGATCTTGCCATGGTAGTGTACAATCATAATTACATGATTGGTGTTAACATTCTCATTCAAGATCGAAGATGCCTTCTTTGATTGTGCGTCGTGAAACAGGTAATCTCGACTGTACTGCAACATCCTCGAAAACCCAAGCTATTGTGACTACACTACTAATATTAGGCGGAAGGTAGTGGAGTCACAATAGCTTGTGTTTTCGAGGATGATATAGCAACTGCGTTAAGTGTTGTTTAAAGTGAAGACATGCATTTGCTAATTAAGACATAATGTATAACAGGGTTACATCTCCCAAGGAATAGTTTATATGTACGTATCATACGGTGACTCATGTTATCTCCACATTGTCAAACAGCATGCAATTTGTTTGAACTCCGTTCTCAAATAGAAATAATTATTTTAGTTTTTCAAAATAATTATAATTTACAATGCATCTGTCCGTTATGAAGCGACTTGTTTTCCATTTATTCATAAACATATACACATACTATAATACACATGGAGTAAATAATGTTTGATCTCGTTACATTATATTGAAACATAATTTAGATAAAGCATGTTATATGCTAGGGAATTTAAAGTGTACTTCTGTGCTGCCTGTTTGCATATGACCAGAAGTGATAGTAAAACGTACGCTTTTAATAACTTTAGCAGGAACATATCGATGTAAGTGGTAGAGAAATGGGAATCCACATAAGATTCTAATCAAGCCGTTTAGGGAAATGTTATTGATGTATTTCAAACATAATATCTATACAGAGAGAACAATGGTGATTGTCTGTATAGCGTATCTCGCCATCTCCAGAGCGTTCATACATATACAAGTACATAGAACAGTGCAACAGGCCTGTCATAGTAGACACAGTATCTACCAACGTGATTTACTTTGACGTATGACGTACTATAATCTTGTCTATGACTAAAGTGTATGTGTATGTGAATGAGAGAGAGAGAGAACGAGCGAGAGAGAGACACACAGAGAGAGAGAGAGATAGAGAGAAAGAGAGAGAGAGCGAAAGAGAGAGAGAGAGAGAGAGAGAGCGAAAGAGAGAGAGAGAGAGAGAGAGAGAGAGAGAGAGATAAAGCGTGTGCGCGCATGGGCGCTTGTTTATGTTCACTAATATTATTATTATTATTATTATTAGTAGTAGTAGTAGTAGTAGTAGTAGTAATAGTAGTAGTAGTAGTAAATGCCTAAATTATTCTTACCCCGGAACAGTGACTTATTGGATCAGTGTGTGCGCACCTTCCTTCTCAACACCTGGTGGGTATACAACCCAAACTCCCGTTTCAGCTGCTGGAGGTTAACATTCCCATTTCCATCTCATCCTATATACTTAGAATTAGCCAACTTCAAAGACACCGCAAACATTCACTGGTCAAGGCCCAATGCTAATTATCAATTGCCGTATAATCCCTTGAATATAGTCCTAAGTCCCGCGTTAAGAAGTTGATGATTTCAAAGAAATGCCTCTTTGACTAGAAACAAGATCTTAAATACTGTTCCTTCCAAGTTGCCTTCCGACGAACTAATTTCAATAATGAAATGTAATGACTAGATAGGAAGTATCCTTTATGTCTACGGTATGGCGGAAGTGGAGATACAAGGCGTAAGTCCAATACGCAGGAAATCATTACACGTTAACGTTTCTGAACTAATAGCACTAGTCACCGATACCCAATTACTAATATCGATATTTCATAAATTGTGATAATACACTGCTGGATAACCTGGACGTAGGACATTGTGGCGGAGGATGATCATGATCGTGTCTAACCAGTCTGGTCCTTCCATATTGTCCACCCAGTTAGGCAGGCCATAGCACTGGAGGTAGTCTACATCAGGCATATTTGTGCACAGTTGTCAAACAGTGAATGTCGTCTTCATTTCATATACCGTACTCTAGTAGCATATCTTCTGATGTCGTGATTTCATGTCGTTTTTTGTTTCTTTTTTTCGGGATTTAGAGCTGCATTCGTGATTCTTTCACATACCAAGACTTGTCAGTTTAGGGCAGGAGGAAACCTGCAACAGCCGTGGCGGTGAATGTTGCAGTAAATATGAGAGGACCAGCTGGTACTAGCAAGACCAAGGAGGATCTGCATTGCCACCCACTCTACGGACAGCGCATCCTATCGTGTCAGAAATGTAGCATCATCAATTAAGGGGAAAGTAATCTAATATGACGGCCCTCATGTTTAAATTAGTCCGGATTAACTGTAATTTATTGGACACTTTCGCAAAATACACACGTATGTACATGTATTGATAATAATAACTGTATGTTTGAACGCATTATATATTATTTTAATTGAGGTTTAGAGCTGCTTACCAGATTATTTCACTTATATCACGGCTTGTACAGACAGCGCATCCTATCAATATCGGGACAGAAAGGTAATTCTGCCGAAAAATTGATACTGGGATCGCGGGTCGGGATTTAAACCTGGACAGTTTGGCTCTGAAGTCCAAGGTTGTACCATTGCGTTACCTCTAGCCACTTTCCGATACACGCAATTCATTCTAACTACTTCTTCTAACAATGCATCCATTAAATACGGACATGAACTCCAAGGACCTATTAGTTATACATCACTAAGACATGTAGACAAACATGTGTGACAAATATAGACAAACACATGTGTGATAACGTTCTCACACATGTCTTCTTTTTATGTTTCAAGAAGTCAAAGTCGCTAATTGAATTGTCTGCTTGAGACAACGATTCTCCTCAAAACATATTTTTTTGTTTGATCGCTAAAATGAGTTGTAAAAAAACAGTCTTTGATAATAAACAGCGAAGTGTAATAAAGTTAACAAGTGACATTTGTAAAAAGAAAACGGCAAACGTCAATACTTTCTGGGTGATTATATTTAGTGTGGCTAACCATTGTACGATTCAAATAAACTATTAGCATACATACCACACTTCCAACGTTCGTACATGTGCGTTACTCTTTTCGCGCCCTTATCTACAGTAGCTGTTATACAAGTGATTATTTATCAACCTAGTATAGACAAAAATTAATGCTGTATCCATAAAATAACGTGGTTTACTGGTTTCAACAATACTATTAGGAAACTCATTGATCGTTTAGTTTGAAACATATAGATTAAGTAACACGTGTAAACAATCTGTGACAATGATATCATTGTCTTCCATGCGGGCATTCATATTAATTCAAATATAACATACACATATACAGACACCCAATAGTACCTTTAAACGTGTTTTTGTTGGGTTTAGTTCAGATAAAAGTGCGTCTATATTACTAATATGTCTGGGACACACACACAGAGGTATATCGTATATAAAATATGTCAGTGTCATTAACTCTTTGAGATCACCTAGACTCTCGAGAGAAATCAATATCCGACATCTGGAAACAGCCTTTGAAGCCGTCCCTTGAGATGATTTCAATGAGCTATTTAGTGAGGCATCACTAGTAGGGCTGCTGTCGACACCAATCTGTACGTAACCCAACTTAAAAGCGATTTGTGCAAACTTGTCAAGTCGTCTCGAAGGGAGAGAGATACTATTTATTTGAGCTGTCAATTCCACACTACAAGAGTGCTAGCACAGTCTGTTTCTTTGCCCGTTAAGTCAAAGTCAAGACGTAATGAATAGGCAAGCGTAGTAATTTCAACAATCCTGACTGGAGAGGTTCCTTCCACGGTATATGTTCAAGAGACAAGACGAATCCGGAGAACGTTATTGGCGACACTGGCAGTAATGATGCCAGGGTGCTCCTGTACGTACAATCCAATACAGAAACAAATTTGTCTTTCCTTCTGGATGTAAAGCAACATAGCTGTCAGCATCAGGCAATAGGACTACGTTCACGTCAGCTGTTCATTTATCAAGACTGTTAGACGATATACATTTCTCGGTTTCTTCCTTAAATAGTTTGACATTCGTATCGAAACATTGCTAGCGTACAAATTAACACCGGGGTCTCCTTTCACGAAGCTAACAGACCATAGCGCTGTGTTTGCTGATAGCTAATGTGCGGTCGGTATTAGCGGATACGAGAGTTTTGTGAAACGATACCATGAGCGTCAGTTTCGTATCTGATTTTAATATGAGATTGTATTAACATGAGCTATTTATTCTCTAATGTGTTAAATGCATCCACTGTAACGTGCATTCCCAGTGAACAGGAACATTGTCGTGAAATACGGACGTACACTATGGATTACAACTGGTTTCCTTCTATTCATATAGGCATAGAAACCTCCCTCGGGATAATAACAGTTAAGACTAGTTACGTGGCGTAGTCAATCAGCGCCGGGCCGAAGTTGGTGCCAGTTATTGCCATATTAATGAGACAGTCCGTGTATGATTACAAGGTAATTTTGGGTAAGGTCAGAGGTCACGGTACAGTCATCTCATTTGAAGTCTGATTTACTTATCCAACATTCTTGTCTAGGTTTAGTAACATGTCACCGCGTGGAAGAAAATTATCGTTTTCAGAGGTCGTTGCCTTCGCTCCATTGGTGTACGTCATAACGGTTGATCCCGGCATGAGAAGAAACTACGTGAAGACGTGTCGTGACCAACACAGTAATGGTCAACACAATCATCTACTGGTCTTATTTTATACGTAATTAAGTAAACCCATCATCCTGCATTGTGGAAGTGATGGACATAAAATGTACCAAAATATGAATTATTACCACTTTTATTGGCAAATCGTGAAAGGCAAGAACTCGGATGTCCATCTTTTATATACAGCTGGCACTTTCGGCGTCTTTTTCATGTAAAGGTGTTTGAATGATAGACGACATAGTGGCTTCTTTATGCTTCCTTGGGACTATTGGGGTGACAGAATATACCTTAATGTTAGCTGGCGCATGGGTTTTAGTAGTGGTAATACCAATAGTTCTTGGACTTCCATGGAGGAAAGCCTTTCTATGAATCACCCGCGTCGATTAAGTGCCGCCTAGTATTTATGTTATCTACGGATGATACTGCTCCATCATTTCAAGGCAGACCCTGTGTATGGCAGTCTCGGTGCTGAACTTTACGGCCTGAATAGTGACCATAGTCATCTTACTTAATACCCAAAGCAGTCAGAACTTGCCTGGTAACACGCGCAATGGTTTTAAACAAGCTTCAAGAAGCAAGCAACACAATTAGATCTCAGCAGTGATGAACAGCTTTCAGACTTTGTAAAGGGGACTTCTTTAACCAAGTTTCAAACACACGATCGATAAATCATGAACATTCACACCTGTCATACAGATGTATACCAGAGAGACGGTTTGAAGAACACGCGATACATTTATCCGGATCTCGGATTTGCGCTATGTAACGCCATTACCGGTCTTCCATTATATAATAGACGGGGATTGTTCAGTATTAGCTACAGAGGATATGAATGCTGAATACGATATTCAAACACTCGTGTGTGCTTGCATGGGTGCTCTAGACAACACTATAATTCATATAATATCAATTACAAATATTGTATACTTTACTAAATGTAGTTTTACCTTTATAAATAATGAATCCAACTTTTAAATAGGAAATAATATGGCATACGTTTCTTGACGGTGACGTGTTTGGTTAGTTTAATAAATACGAAACAGTAATGCAACGGAAATAATGATCAAATACACTCATCAACGGTATATTTGCACAATCACGCAAAGGCTTACAATGTTAAATGGATAAATGCATTTGTTGATAGTATAATGATCGATTACATTGTGAATACGACTAATTGTCAGATACGTGCATTGCATCGGTTTATATCACAGTACTACTCTGCAGGCACCGCCACGAGGAAGTGTCTGTCCGCAAACCCTCGAAACTAAAGCGTTTCCTAGTTATTTGATATGACTTGATATTTTGCTATGCAAATAGTGTAATTAACTTCAGTTCCAATCTGACACAACATTAATACAACTATTTGCACATGAAATGATATGCCGCGGGTCGTGCATGTTATTCCAGATACCAGAACGGGTTTGTTAAGTGAACGTGTAAACACCGTACTGATAACTCACACCTGTACAGGCTGACCGCTATGGCCGGGTCAATATAACGACATCCGTTTAATTATTAACACCCTTGGCATAACATAATATAGAATGGTAAGTTGACAATAGCAAGTGCCTGTGAGAGATATGGCATATGGAATAGTACTATGCTCGTTAAGTATATTCATAAATATTTATATGTTCGGGGCTATGATAGGTTTTCTATCAGTAGAACTAAAAGCAATCAGAAAATGGATGATTAAACGATGTAGATATCATAACTGAAAGGATTGTAACAAAGTCTATTCACCTGCGTGGGTTATTGTTGACGTCGTAAAGCATACATCTACACATTGTATCTGGTTTAGCGACACAATTATGCTTGCATACGTTATCTGGACATTAGTATTTCACAATCAATATGTGCGTAAACCTGTGTTTGAAAACTGGGTATCTCAGATATTATTCATAACAATGAGGTTCAAACACCAGTGTACGATTGCATATATATGTAAGAAATGCAATTACTATAATACTAATGCTATCGCTATAATATGGTTTCGAGCGCGTACATGTATGGACATCAAACTTCTGTTTAAATACAAAACATGTACCAGTGGATTGTCAAAAACATAACTAGCCAAGAAGAAGGAACACAGTACGATAGTTATGTATGTTTCTACCCAGTTATCGTTCATCTTGACATCATATACTTGCATATCAATGTCCTCATTCGATAACGGAACTCTATTTACGTAAGGCAACGCCGACTACACTTCTTTCATCAAAAGTTTACCGTTGCGCATAATTTGAAAGTAATACAGTTGAGATAAAACTTGTTTCAGACACTGTACCACACAGACTTACCACAGATATAGCCATCAACGATTCCCAATTTGGTTTTCTAACCGCGAACATCCAGGTGGACACTATATTGGCGAGCAGTCGTCCACCGCTGCGCGACCCGAGCGTTGTATCCTACCTGAACTTCCGCCAGTTAGTGAATGAGCGACATCGGCTTCAGAGCTGACGTCGGCTGTCGACAGCGTGCTATTGCCCACTCTCTATCTCTCATCTCCCAGTAGCCAATGGAAAACAGCTACAGTGTTGACGATAATCCATAACCTTCACACTCACCAACAAATCACGGAAATTATCATACAGAATGAGATTAGCATAGCTACAGAGGACGGGCTTTTGCTTGGGGCTGTTCCGAAACGCATAGGAAGCAAACTTAACTCGAACGTGAAAATTGGACTCGTAGAAAATTACCGTCAGTTGGAGCAAAGCGAGTTAATATAAGGGAATTATTAAAGAGAGGTTCTACTCTCTGTACCATATTGCGGAGAAGTTCCTTGAAACATGATCGATGATTCCTGTTCCCTGATCCTTCCTAAGAACACCGAAGACTGTTGAATGGTCAATTAAGCTTCAAGGCCCGTACTCGCCTGTTTGATTGTCCATAATGTTCGGATATCGCTGACAGAAGCGCGAGTTTGTTGGCACCTCTTGGTGTGTCTGTTATTGACTGGGTTCGGTATATAGGCTAGGAGAGTGCCGCATCGCTGCAGGAGATAAATCTACCTGTCATGGGTGAAACCTGGAACTGTTTCAATCAGGATCTTGATCACAGCGTCAATGTACTCGTGTGTACAGCTGGCCTTCAGTTGTAGAGGGAAACACGAGCAGAAGAGGGTAATGCGTGTGGGACAAGTAATTAGAAACCATTGATACAGGACAGACAGACAGACAGACAGTTCGTGACGAGAGACAAGCACACAGACATGTAGATATTGAGTGGGTAAAACAATACACTGACAGCCGGCACAGATGACAGAGAGAGATAAGGAGATAGATTTTAAGATCCCTTCTATGTCACAATCACACAACATCCGTCTACAGTAAACATTTCAGCCAACGCTTTCTTTTGTACATCAATCTGACCTTCATGAGCGTATTGCAAAATTACACATTTGAAGTGATACGCCAATCGCATCTTTCAGATTTAGTGGTCACTCATGTACACAGTTTCCGCTTACCTACTTCTTTGGAATGGTCGCACGTATTGCAGTAGCTACTCCTTGTTGGCCTGTTTATAGTACATACTCTAACTGTATGGAAACTATAGTATAATGGATATGATGGATTACAAACAGTATGCTGCTGGCGTACACGTGATGAATTGTGCAGCATGATTAACTGCAGCATATGCTAATGATTCAATACTCTCAAGTAGATGTACTTTGTTTCACTGGGGACGCTCAACAACTGATTCAGATGCCAGTAGTCGTTAGTTCTTCCTATCCTTGACAAAACCCAGCGAACGTATCAAACTCTCTGATGAATGGTGAATGCAATACGCAAGTATATTGAATGCCGAGTCGGTGGGCACGCATATGAATGGTTTATATATTGGTGGGTTAGTGAGCGAGTTTTGTTTAATGGCAATAGGAGAAGAATTTCAACCACCAGTATATACTATTGGTCATGCTTGCTAATATAATGGTCCAAAAGGTATCACAATTAAATCAGAATATGGTCTATATGAACTATTAAGGAATGGGAATCTCTTACTTTTCACCTGGGATGTTTCAATCAGCAAACGTATAGGGTTTTGATGGGATAGTTGTGGGTATTGACATAAAAGTCTCGGCGTGTCCTTGTCGGAATAGACACATCCAGAACTAGTATGATTGAAAAGCATGTAGCAGTAAAACGTGTAGCATTTGAATACACCACTTTGTATAATATAGCCGTTATGGATGTCTTCCATTTGACATTCACTCACCAAAGCTTGGCAGTATAACACAGCGCACGTTAATATACACGTTACTTGTTGTCACTTTTATGTTTAAGGTCATCTTCATGCATACATTGGGTGGAACTTATTTGAATTCCATGTGAAATACATATCAAGATGAATGAGCATATAGTTCCGTGGATAAAGACTGGCAAGGCATGAACTTGGCCAATCAGCAACGCCTCCTTTTTACCAGTCAGACTTAGGAAGAACTATCTAACCACTCGGACATCCAGTCTCGGGGTACTTTGTATCATTGGAATACTTCTATTTTCAGAGAGATGGCAAGAATTTGCAAACAGTCCGTCTTATTTGCTATGGACCAGAGATAAAGATAACGGTGTAAGAATGCTAGACACTATCTGGATAGTGTAGTTAGTGCGCTGGTCATGAACTGAACGATGCATATTGTGCATGCCTCTCGATAATGAAAGCAATCCATCATATCTGGAAGTACTCACAACACGGTATCCCATTACAAACAAACAGCAGATCGAATGGACATCAAGGATTCAATTTGCATTAATTAATTGTCACTATTGTCCCTTGGAGAATTGCCATACACTCATAGGTGATCACGAGTGAGTGAAGTATTGTTTTACATCGCGGCGGCTATCTTTCACCCATACACGACGAAGATTGTGTCCGTGCATATAGGTATACTCCCCAGGGAGTTGAGAAGGAATGTGAGTACACATATCCGCTGATCGGCATATTTAAGCGCATTTGAGCAGTTATTATGGATATTTGCGCTATATATTTGTATACAAATAATAATAATAATAATGATAATAATAATAATGATATATGTCTATCTATTAGCCAAATGTAGCTGCTTAATTTGAATCCAGTTGTATGCTAGAAAACGTCATAGGCTGACGCCAAGACACTGTTCCTATAGCATGTATTGATATATACTATAAGAATCGCCTTCATGTACTAAGTTAAATTCACTATACAATCACACGATTTGATGTTACTCATAAGCTGAATTGATGTCCGTTTCATACTTTGAACTAATCACTTTACTTCACTGTTATTGGTAGGGCCGAATAATACTATGCTAAACTTCAGAGACATACATTTATGAAGCTTTGCATCGTCAAATATCAAACACGTTGACCAACACGTTATCACATTGAACTTTATTTGGTATTATATGTCAGTATACTTGACTATACATGCGTCTACGGTAAAGTATCGTGTGACATCAACGTTTGATATTTGATACAAATCGTGTGCTGAAGCAATATCAAACACATTGCAGGATATATCAAATGTAACCATACCATGATTGTCGACGGATTCATTAATACTAATGTGTTAGCTTGATACTTATTGCCGGGCTGATGAAAGGCTTGCCACCCATAAAGCAACTTAGTATTACTTACTATACCATACTAATACATATAAATAATATTGCGGTTCGTAAACTTATTTGAATCCGCAATGAGGTATTCTAGCCCTAGATCCTCGACGTTCTACCAGGAGACTGTTTTACTGAGCTAGTGTCAGTCATTATACGGCCTGCTAATTTGCGTACATGGAATTGACGCCGATATGACGTATCTCAGTTGCATAATGGGGCTTCAATTGCCTCAGTAAATGCCCCGTCTTGAGAGGCGAGACTTAGTAGGCCTATACAACAGTTATCTGGCTCCACTTGCGAGTGACATAGCTGTTTTAGAACTGCACTAACTATGATTAACAATTGTGGGGTTTCCGTAACCAATATCAACTCCGAGATTGTCGTAAAATTGTGATCTAATTTCACAGTTATGAGGAATAACTTGTCGGAGTGTAAAGATAAGTAATCATTGCACTAGATGGGATTCGTCAGTTATTTGAGTTGAACACAAACAATTAGTATTTACATATTATCATGCCATTTATTTTTAACGCTCATCAACAAGATTATTGTTTTTATTGTTGTCATTAATATTTGTGCAGTAGTAGTAATATTTAGGATAAAGTGTATATGATATGTACCCATCTAGCAGCTGTTTAGTGTATCGAGCACATGTCCACTGGTTGTCCCTTTTACATTTAGTGTCCGTCGAACTAATTAATCTAACCTATTATCGATAGTCAAGTTAGTTTTCAATGAAAACTAAATTGCATTGTGTGGGGATTCCCGAATAATTTTGAAGGATTCAAAGTCCATCAATTTAGTTAATATCACGACCTCCTACCTGATCTATGTCGTCACAATTTGTAAATAGCAATACTCTCTGAGGGCAACCCAAATCCAGATTGTCAAGGACAATATCTCTGATCTGGCAGTGAAAACCCAACGAAAGCCGTACCTGCATGGGTGTACATTAGTTTTCCCCCAAGTTAGTGAATTGTGTCGTATTTGTAGCTATTACGAGATAATACATATGACAGTTTTGTTTTTATATATAACTGCATTAATATATATATCCCTGAATAGTTTCCAATACAAATTGTTTTTAATTAGGGTGCCACTATATAACAGGGAAACTGTCTACGACATTCTCTGCTAGAATATATATTTTTAGACTTACACCTAGCACAATTTGTATACTACAGCTGATTCAGAATCACTGGTAGTTTACCGCGCGAGGCATCAGATTACAATTAGCAACCGAAAGATTACACAGAAACTAAAGTCACTATAAGTGCCGATAAGGATCTGGTTGCTTTCGCATTATTCTTAACCAGTCAAAGTGGACTAACTGATATCCAAAGATGTTTTTACAGCGCTTAGCTGGCAAACTACATCAAACTACTCTATTACAATTGGGTTCGGGCTAGGTGGAAGTTTGGTAGTCTATCGTCTCTGTGGTATAGCCTTGGTCGTGTTCCATTGACAGTCCAAGATACACATTCTGGACAGACAACCCGAACCGTGAATGGAACAGCATGAACAGTCCATTCACGGGAAGTAGAGGGCCGAGGCAAACGCTGTTGCAGCTTATGTTTGTGACGTCATACATTTGCTTCTGAACGACCTACACCATCTCTTGAACGTGGACAGATTGAGCACGTCCTGGAGACACCTTTCCCGTAATCCATTCATGTTCAGGACGCACAGGCTTGTCCTGAACAGTCAATGGAACAGCCCATTATTAAACCATGCATACGGATAATCGGGCGTTGCGAGAGGCTAGAGACAAATCACAATGTTGAGATGTCTGTACAGCCATCCCATGGAGGTGCAATTAGAGGGTCATGAAACTACAAAAGTGTGGCACGGATGCCGGTAACCAACACAGACACTGCAAATACTCTCGGGCTGAGAAGATAATAAGCTACACTGCACACGCAGATCGCTGGAAGAGGCTAGCCAAAATACATGTATTGGAGAATGAAACGAATTAATTGGTCAGTTGGTCGAAAACTGTGTGCCTACCCTCACTGTGGGAACTTTATTGTACATCTTTGTAACAGATGATTGATGATGAACGGCAATATGTCGAAATCCCATTTGTCAATCCATTAGCATTATGTATATAGTTATTTATCAGTTTTTCTGTTTATGCATTATCAATGGTCTTGTGTTTACGGCTATGTAGATCATGATGCTATTTCTTAAATCACCAGATGATTGAAACAGTATTGCAACTTTATTATGCAAACTGATAACATGTGTTGATTTCAGCGTTGGTGTCTGGAATTTCTTGAGAACTATTGTCCGCACTTTATAAAATAGGATTGGTTTGTGTGTATATATTATATTTCGTGTTCGCTGATGGCATCGTACATTTCTGGACGCTTTTCAAATTAATACCCGCTGACAGAAGGAATACCGGATCTAATTGTAAAATACTTTGATCGAAGACATCTTGAATTTACATCGACGCAAGGAATACTGAAAACATTACCAGTCTTCGACATGTATTACCCAACTGTGTCGATAGGTATGCTCCTAGACCCAGACTGGCCTATTGATGGCAACTACTGCATGTAATACTATACCAAGCAGGAAAGTTAAGGCCCGTCTACACTATCAACATTTCACCAACATTTCGACAACATTTCGGCAACATTTGTAATCCGACACCGTGTGTCCCTATTGTTTCCCAAATGTTGATAGTGTAGACGGGGCAAAAGGTTCGGCAACATGCATAGCAACATGTATCGCAACATGTATCACAACATGTTGCCGAAATGTTGATAGTGTAGACGGGGCCTAAATTCATGTATCGCACCATGTATCGCAACATGTGTCCCAACATGTTGACGAAATGTTGATAGTGTAGACGCAGCTTAAAGCATTCTAAGTCAATGTGCCCGAGTACAAATGGGCTAAGCTATATAGTTTGCATCACATCAGGTAAGGTTTACGTTAATTCAATCTATAAAAATAATTCTCAACATTCACTATATCCAATATCTAGATGACATTCAAATTCAACGTAGAACATACTATTTATCAGCTGTCATAAAATATCCTGGTCTTATCAGATGAATGTATTCCCATTCCGCTTAATAAGATATATTACAGAGTATTACGTCACGTATATCCACCTCAGCAGCTTCACAGACGTAGTCGGCTGCCATGGCTCCGATATTACGCTATGTTCTTCGTTCATTGATCTACGATAATGCCTCGACAAAACCTTTGGCAATCACATGCACCACGAATTGTTGACCAGAATTTAATCCTATTTCCTGACCCTAGATGGCGCAGCAGACAATATGGCATAACGAACACGGTAACAATCAGTCGGGGCCCCGGAGCTTTACCAATCAAGGCAGTAACTGTTAACTGCGCTAGAGGCTCAAATATCTATCTGACTTTGGCCACATAATTGCAGACATGCAGCACGGGGCATGACCTCTCAATATGCGAATCATACAATCGCATGCTGTTTCATCTCCTCTAGTCTCAGAACGAACTATGCCAAGTACTTGGAACTTGTCCTTCACCATGTTCATATTCTATATACTTTCTAAATTTGGCTATTTTAGATCAATGCAATTGGCATCCAATTGCAGGAAACAGGAAGATCTTGCAGAGGAACAACTACATTGGAGAACATTCTTACGGTAATGGCATATTTTACAGCTCATCAGTAAAAGAAATAATGACCATACCCGCATAATGTTCGCATACCACGCATAACCTAGCGTATCCTAAATGCATTGGCGGTGCAAGAAGCGATTGTTATTCCGGCGGTCAAAACATGGTGATAAGATTGAGGTGTAGGATAACGCTAACACTATCAAATCCAATCTGACAGTTTGTGAAAGTTAACCTACGTGGCCATGCTAGTACAGATTATCAATTTAGCTGATATCGGCAATGTCTACGGAAGCACCAGCCAAGACAGACAACGTTTCTGGTAGACGTAGGTTGCAATATAGGGCCTACATGTTCCATAAGAACTGGCCAGACGATGTGTGCTGATGAAACGTCATAGGATATAATAGTAATGCATACACTTTGTTATACCAATTCAGAGATTCCGTGTAGAACTATACTTAAAAACAGTTATTCCAGCAATGTAGAACTGTCCAAACACTTAGCCATTTACCTAAACTTCTCATATTTCCATATTATATTATTGTCGGTATTGCTTAATATATACATTGACACCTGAGTCGGCATAATGTGTTACCAATTCCTTTATATTACGAATAAATTTTGTTTAAACTAGCCGTTGACTGTATGGTAATCATACTGATGCGTCTACACGGATTTCCTTCACACATATCTCGGGACATTGAGCGTACTGCTGTAACGTGTAGTAGATGGAGATCTGGCAGTGTGATGCAGGAAGCTCAGCAAGATACCAGCAGTAGTTAAACGCGGTCGGCCGTCCTCATCAGCCCACAAAGCGCCGCACAATGGAACACTTCGTGACTTACAGGACAAGTGGTGTTAAGAAACGTTCAAGTAGTTCAGAGATCATTGCTCGGACATGTTAATTGAGCAAGAGCATGCAGGCCCGCCAGACATCAGTTCGATATTCTCAAGCTAAGCGTCGAGTAATCCCCCTTTGCTACGAGTGATCATCTACATGTGTCTGACCAGCCAGGACCGGGGCTCGACATCTGCATGCATCAAGGCGTCGTGTAGGTATGTCAGGGGACAGGGTTGACAGTAATTGTTTCTCTGCCGATAACATATGAGATTGAGAGAGATAAGAGAGATACCAGAGGGAGAGAGAGGTAGAGAGAGGAGAGGTAGAGAGGAGAGAGAGAGGAGAGAGAGGAGAGAGAGAGAGAGAGAGAGAGAGAGAAAGAGAGAGAGAGAGAGAGAGAGAGAGAGAGAGAGAGAGCAAAACTATAGACATATTATTAGTGAGAGAGAAAATAATAAGAGTAAGAGAAAGATATTAAGGATAATAAATAAACTAATTGCATGTAGTTGGATAAGGATATTCTATTTGAATACGAACACAGTGTACTAATAATTGTCATTGTCAATGTCATTGAACATATTTAAGTGTACATTTCTTACATTTATTGCTCAATCATTGTAATTAATCCTATAAACAAGGCAATTATACTAAATTAGTCTTGAACATTAATTTCAAAACAAGTATGCAAATCGAAATGACGACGTCTGGCTTGTAATTGAAGGTGTTGGTGTTCAAGAGTCAGAACGAGGCCCAATGACCTGTGCCATGCAGGTGTGACAAAGACATCAACTCCTAAGAACTGTTATCAGATGGTCCACAAGGGTGTGAAAGGTCAACCATCCCTGTATAGTGAATGCTACATGTATTGACGGCATCCGAGTAGGAAGATTCAGAATTCATGAAGATACAGAATCCCTCTGTACGTCGTCTTGATGTCATTTTAAATACACACATACACCCAGCTGTAAAACGGCTCGCAGATGGGTACCTGTCAGGATGAAGTGGCCAGACAGAGTGGAATGATTGACGTGTCAGAGGTCAATGTTCTGTACAGATGGTTCCTCACACCGTGTCCATGGCACGGGCCAGTCATGATCGATGGGGAGGACGTTTGACATTTGGTTTCAAGTCCAATGATAAGAATGGTATACATTGACAAAACCAGTGACAATACTATTCAGCATAAAGTTTCGATCTGTAGCTATGATGATATGTATTTTTGTTTTTGAATGTATACACACCTACATAGACACACACACACACACACACACACACACACACACACACACACACATATACACACACACACATATACACACATACACACACACACACACACATACACATACACAGACATACATATGCACATGCATGCACAGTCACCAGAGTTACCTTGACAGACATAAATCACAATACATAGAATGTCAGTCTGTGTATGATATGGTATGGTATGGGCATCTTCGTGTCCATGTTGCATGTTCGTGTCCATGTTACATAAGCACGTACATAGTGGATGGTGACCCAGCAGGAGCTGAAGCTAAGCTGATTATTAGATTGAACTGACGCTGTCACAGAGCGACACATATATTAATGCGCGGGGACACGACACTGATATTGACAATTGAACCGTCTCAAACTAAATGCACCCGTGAGGATGATTTCAACAGCTAAATGAGGCGAATCCATGGATTGCCAACATTAGGCCACAATAGATCGATGCTGGACTAATGGCATTTTGGAAATATAGTCATTTCGTTCCCTACTAGTTTATATATACACACGTCTCACTCTCTATCTATCTCTTGCTATCTCTCACTCTAGACTGGCTTAATGTCCACTGCAATTCACCTTGCAGCTAGGATAATCAGTTCATAGTTGCCCGCCCATAGTTGCAGTATATCGACGAATCAATCAATAAGCCTGTTTGATCCCCAGCCAGCACAGTTATCCCAGGTTTTACCAGTTGACTCAAGGTCGTGCTTTACTCAGCAGGTGCTTGTAGTCCATGCTCCTTCAAAACAAGTTCCAAGTTAGGTTCTCACGTGGCCTGGAGTGGAACTAATGAACACGATCTGCCGTGTTTAAGTAGACTATGTGAAGGGACACTCCTAGTCTCATTAAAACACTCCAGCAATTGCACCTGAACAGCTTTCGGAGACGTCTATTAGTGAAGTACATACAGTTGACGTGTAATGACAAGCTGTGATTATTCTTCTTACCGGAAGCTATTCAAGCTTTGACGCCCGCATGTGACGACCTTGTCGTTGGTTAATACAGATGGTCCTCAATATGTTCAGATGTCATTGTTGTTGGAATCAGAACCTGGATATTGCAAGCATGCCAGATGTTATTATATAACAATACTGACTGTACTCTTGCGAGTGTGGTATTTGTCTAACAACGTAGACGAATATGCCTGTTTAATCCGTGGGACATAGTATACGTCATTGTGAATGCAACAGTCCATGCATCACTGTTTTAGACTGCATATATTGTTGTACTATACTCTTGGGATTCGTGTTCAATATTCTACATGTTTTAATGACCACAAAACATCAACACTTTCACGTGTATATGTCGGCAGTAATTATCTACTGGAACTGGCATGATAACTAACGATCAGTAAATGTTGATGTACTTGCTATCCAGATAGGATCATTCGACAACGAATGTACGCATTTGAACTTCGAACTAGATAGCAACGTATGAGAGAGAGAGTGAGAGAGAGAAGTTACCATATATTATGTTATGTATGTCGTAATAGGATATGAATTGTATGTAAAAGAAAACAATGAAACCATAATGTAACATGCATTTCACCTGATTGTATTCTTCAATTGAGTTTCATAAAGTTAGGAGATAGTTCATAGAACACATGCCTCCTAATATCTTTCACGCCACCTAACCGGAAGTATACCACGTGACGAAGTTCGTCGCATAGGTAAGGTCACGACTATCCATAAGATACTCGGTCATAGGGCCGACGTTTCCATTAACAGAACCGTTTGTTTTGTCGCTTAATGATGCCGACAGCGATTGGTCCATTACTATGGGGAGATCTGTCTTGCAGATCAAATATTTGATCCTCCACGTTTGCAATAGATCGTTAATGGAGCCCGAAATTGGCCCGGTGTTCACACATCAAAGAATATACGGACACATCCATCTCGCATGTTCAAACATCAGCTCTTGTGGTAAACGATTTCTGCGTTCCATTGAGTACTGCACACGTTGAAATATGACAAGAACTAATCTGCAAAAACATAAATAATCATCCGTTACTTTTCAATATCACAGGACATTGTGAAAGTGAAAGTAGGAACCTATACGTGTATAGTTGATGCATAATCGCATTGAACGCTTCACGGGTGCGGATTGCATGCAGCCGCGGAACATATTCGTTATTAGTGGACAACACGGACTATTGCCAGACGCATCAATTGATTCAATGTTGTATACGAGGTGATTTTCGTGTGGTTTCACAAACAGAATAGTTCTGACGAGCATCGGTGGTCTCTGTGGGGCTATTTCAAGCGTAGATATGCTACATTATATACACAGTAAACTATTGTTGTGGTTCGACACACCTATTCATCGTCTGATATTTTTAGCCGTACGCTAATATAACTTGCAGGTGTTTTATCGTCAAGCTAGATGGTAAATTAGACGTGTATCGAAGTTGAAAATTAACAATTACAATAAGTAAATACACGTTTGTGGTAGGTAATTTCTGAATATTATAGGCATAACATCACATATATTTATGGTTGTTTTGGACTATTTCTTAGCTCTATATGCAAAGTGCATTCACTTGATATATACATAACATCATGCTTGTACTTCCAAAAAGCTTTGCACTGCTGTGTGGTTAACGACTCTCCACTGCACCCACCGATAGACAACCTAGATATAGTCCGTATGTTTGTGCTTCATTATATATCATGCAAGGTGGACATAACTCTACTGTTCGCTCGCAGAGTCCTTCATAGCTCAGCTGATGCATCGAATGCAAGATAAATAGTGGACAAGATTGATATTTTGATAACTATCGAGTAATGGGAACTAGGTCCATCAGTGTGGATACATTAAGCGTAATTAATCTAAGATCTAAATTCGTTTGCCTATTATACAGGTCTATCAACTGTGATAGTTTGCCTTTAACTATGACACGATAAACAATTGAAGAATAACATCCACACATCTAGCTTGTTTTACTGTTTGACTTTCAGTAGCAATATCGTATACCATTACATTAGACAGGCCGCACTGGACAATACCAACAACTGATCATGATCTATAGGAACTCTCCAACGTGTAAGAACGTACACGAGTAGAAGCCGTATGCGCAAACACAAAATCAACTAGAATCTACTGAGCAAGGATGAGATGGACATGTGAATGATAACCTTGTAGCGCCTTGAATGGCAGCTTGGGTTGTATACTCCCCAGGGAGCTGAGTAGGAATTGAGTGTCCATTGACCGGGGATAATGATGTGACGTTTAGAGCATGCCTTAGGGGGTGGATTTGGCGCATTATAAGTGGCCTATTATTATTATTATTATTATTATTATATACTTATTGTTTGAAGCGTTGGAAATTAAAAACGTGTTTCTTAATATACATGTCACTATGAGCTAACCCTATTCAAAAAGTTACCACATTGGGTTACTGTAACCTGGCAAATGTATAACTGATACATAGGTATACACTGTCTACTACACACGTAGTTACTTCTACCCACGACATTAAAGCCCACACCATTGGCAGCTGTAAAACATTCCCGAGTCTTGTGCTCCAAAGTTACGCTACGTAGACGCCTCCCTGTCGTGCTGCAATAGCCCGGACGTACAAACATTTCTGTAAATTTCGATTTTTGTCATGACCTATCCACACTTAACACAAATGGCATTTGTAAATATAGAAACAAGCCAACATCTCATACATCAACTGCATGTAGTCGGTAATGCGCCGTGCTAGATATCTGATTTAATATACGAAGGCGTTATTCTAATGTAAATGGAATGAAATTAAACACGACACTCGACAACACTTGGTTTCGTTACAATGTTAGTATACAGCCTAGCCTATAACGTATCCACGTTGGCCTATCTTGTTAAATTACCCGGCAGTAACGACGTGGGACAATTGTTCCAGTCTAGACTGTATGCTCTCTCACTCTCTCTATATATATATATGTATCTGTCTCTCTTTCCACACACACACATATATATGTATATATATATATGCCGCAGTTGTGTCTGTTTTAGAGCACATTAACACTAATACCTATACTTAAAGTACCGATAATCGTGGCCGTTAAGCAAATCGCCACGTGCGTTGCATTATTGAAAAAGTACTCTAGCGAACAGACGTCTTGTAGCATCCATTACATTAGTGCATGGCATGTTTACACCGCAATGAACGAATACGTAGTTCACATAGCAATAAACACCGGCATTCCTCCCGGGTGACAATTGATCTGTTTTAAAACTACAGCAACTGTACTGTAGTCGTCGTGTTGTATGCCTCACATGAGATCAGAGATAGTTCTTCAGTAAGACGTTGTCCATCGCCAATGCGCATGAAGTTATTGTGCCCAGACCTGATTGTATAATAACCATTTGTATCCAGACCTAATTGTATAAGATCCATTTGCTTCAAAGTACCTTTGAGCGTTGCTGTACCATCATCGTGTCCCTGAGCTCTGACAGAAGAACAATTCACGTACGACATATCAGACATAATGGTCAATTCATTTGCAATTCATGTTGATTTGACGCATATGTTTTACCATGATTTGTTTTCGACTGAAATGTTTCTGCTGTTTTATCACCCAATCTAGGCTTTGAGAGTAGATATATGCTGTAGATAAAATTGATATCTCCCGGAGATATCACAATC
>JAUTBX010123407.1:0-10733 GCA_032361465.1 Lepetodrilus tevnianus | reverse complement strand
TGTCATTTTTGGATCAACATTGTCGCGCTCTAAATCGCCGAGTTTGATGTCGCCAGGTATCGCCACATGTCGGGGCCTAAACTGGCTCAGTGTGACAGGGGCTTAACATTGGAAATGATTATCATGATTGTAAGAAAATATTATTTTGGCATTATTTTGGCATTATTTTGGCATTTAATCAATACTAACTCAGTTAATATATGTATAAATTCCCATGTTTCAGGCGGTATCCGGTCTCCCCAGGATATCTGACCGGATCGGACATTGCCGGAAGTGCAAACCTGGATATTACGCGCATGCGCTGTGTAGTGACTCGAGGGACACCGTGTGCAAAAGGTGCCCGGATGATCATTTTACTTCCGAATGGAACACCGTCACTCGCTGCTACTCGTGTTCGAAATGCGGAGCAGGTCTGTTCGAGCTGAAAGGATGTTCGAAGTCCTCGGATGCGTTCTGTGCGACGTGCGCATCCTCGGATGTACAGGGCGGCGTCGCGTACATGAATAACTGCTTGGGACTTGATCTTGACGCCGGGATTATGCTCAGCGATGAACCGCAACCGGATCTTGATGAGATCTCTTCAGGAGATGTGGTTTCTGAAACATTAGACAAGACACACGTTGATGCGGAACCGGAAGGTGAACCTGAAAGCGACAAGAAAGACGACAGTTACGTCCAAGAAGCTTCCGGTCACGTGGACATCATTGCTCTTGATGAAACCCAAGGAACTGTTTTAAAGTCAACGTCGAAATCACGCCAACGCGAAGGTGAAATTGATCTAGCGGAAGGTAGTGGATACGTGATAAGTGAAGCAAAGGGAGACAACACACTTCTGGATCTTCTTGCACAAGCAGTGACCGTTGCGCCACAGGAAGCGGTAGAAGATGAACTCATTCCTGTTGGAAAGATCAATGTCAGTTCAAATATCGACGCGCATCTGGATGATGGCGGAAGTGGGTTCGAGCCCACGACGGTACTTCCCAGTGACGTAATCGACATTGACTATTCGGGGGATGCGGAAGAGGTGGTACTGGTCGGCAACGACACAACGCCCAGTAATAAGACCGTCATAATAATGCAACTGCCCATAGGTAATAATTATATCTTGAAGGATATGATCAAAGCCGGCGGGGTTTATTCCCCGGAACAGGAAACGTACCAAGACTTGCGGAAAAAGTTGTGGTCTATTCCCGGACCCAATTCCCGGCAATCTGATTGGCTCACGTGGTTAGGGCTAGAGTTAAGAAATATATTTTACTTAACCAAGTTAACCAATAAGATTGCCGGAATTTGGGTCTGGGTCCTTGGAATAGATCTCACCATTTGATTCCGGTTATTTCAAGAGAACATGCAAGTTTAAGAATCACCAACAAGACAAAACGTGTTGTTAACTAATGGCAGAGAAACTCTATCATAAATCTAGTCATGTACCAATCATATATATTTAAATTAAATTATGTTTAATGTTCACTACCCATCGCAACAACACAAAATGGAAATTCACTGCATTATATCGTTCATATAATTGTAACGTATAATAGTTTAATGCAGTAACTACAAAAGGATTGGTGAAAAAGCTAACCATGTTTGAACGAGCACCACTCCAATTCAATGTTTAGATAATAAAATAATATGATAGCAAATAGAACATAATTATACACTATTATCAAAATAATTAATATCGTCCATTTGAAGGTTGCTAGTTATTCTTAATTCTTATTCTTATTCTTATTTTTATTTTTATTATTATTATTATTATTATTATTATTATTGTTATTATTATTATTATTATTATTATTATTATTATTATTTTATTATTATTATTATTAATCTATTATTTTTATTATTATTTTTATTTTTATTATTATTAATCTATTATTTTTATTATTATTTTTATTGTTATTATTATTATTATTATTTTATTATTTTTATTATTATTTTATTTTTATTATTATTATTATTAGTAGTATTATTATTATTATTATCATTATTATTACTATTATTACAGAGTCCATTACAAGAAGCAGAAAAAAAATACAAACAAACACAAACTACATAAAACGTTATAACGACAATCAAGCAAATGCATGCAATACTTATTTCAGAAAAAATACATTTCACTGAGGAAGCTGACGAGGAAGAACTTCTTCCTCCGGAGGAAAATAAAATAGGAGCTGCAATTGATGGGGTATGATTTTCTTTTGTTGAACAATATGAATATTAATAGCAAATACTCTTGAATTAGATCTGTCGTCATTGTAATATTTAGTATTGGTTCATAAAAGTCATATGACAGTAATAGGTATTTAACCCTCTCTCTGTGCTGTAGGATACCGGATATGCCCTAACGGCTGGTGTCTAATCCAGCAGGCAGAGGGTTAAAGCTAAACGATTAATGCCTAACTGTATCTGAATCCCTCATCTGTGTCTAAAAATATACGTATAAAAATAATTTTTAAAAATAAAAATAAATAAACGAATGTTTTTGGTCCAAATACTAGGCACCCTTGGCCCGCGGTAGTATGGACGGGAAGACGAGGACGGGCGTCATAGTAGGAGTAGCGGTTGGAGCGTTGCTTTTCTTTTGTTTGGGGTTCTTTGCTTCCAGACAATGCAAAAAACGCAGAGCTTTCAAGAACATGAAGGTATGTATGATGATAATAACGCAGTTAATAGGAACTCACGGCCATTTCTATTGTATTAAAGTACTACTCCAATTATATAGCATACCTATCTTCAGCAATGTCTCCTATATCCGAAACACTAAATTAATCGATCGTTGCTTTCTGTCTTGCATATTATTCTGCTAAAGGTAAAGGTCAATTCAGTGCTCATTAGTTTTTCATCGGAGGCCATCTTGTTTATGCTAATTAGTAAGCTTATGTTACTCGTTTAAATTGTTTATCACATCTGGCTAACATCATCCTCTCACACCATGGATAGTTTATTACGATCAGGACTCGCTGCATACTACCGTCCCACCGTGAAGTGTGAACGTAATTAAAGGTACCCCTAGGGTGCGAGGATGGGATAACACCTACCTCCTCAATAAGTATCAACTAGAATTTGCATCCTTTCAATTTGACTATTTTATATATGATAACTGTAGAAGAAACTGCATGGTGTACCTAATGCATGTATAATGCACCCAATGCAATAGTACATGTATACATGTACTGGTATCTATTTACGCTTCAGGCATGTTAATGACCCATACGTCGTGCATTATAAGGTACTCGAACAGTTAATTAGTGCGCATAAGCATCCTTTATGCACTCTTCCAAACAATATGATGTAATCTAGAACGGCATACATTGCCTTCCAGCAGTCAGTAACTTCACGACACTATCGGTAATCGAATTATGAATTAGCCTACTTAATCCCTTAACGCTCTCCATGCTGGAGGCAACCGGAGATTCCCTGAAAGGCAGTGGACGTGTCTTTAAGCAAGGAGAGGGCAAATGTGTTGCAAATGCAGTCGGAATGATGAGTGGCAAATAGCGATATTCACTAGAGAGAGTTTGTTTTCTCACGTTCTCCGCATACCAGTGTATCGTTTCTCGAAGCTCTCTTAGCGGCCAAGGGACCATAGCATTCTCTTAGCAATGTATTAGCTATCGGCAAAGAGAGTGCTATGGTCCCTTGGCGGCTAAGGGAGCTTTGACAAACGATACCCAGATGGTTTACCGATTTAATGGCATAACGAATTGTCGCCTGAAACTATATTTTTTTACTTACATTTTACATAAGGAAAAATAGCTGTGTTACATTTTACGTGTCCAGGCTAGGACACATAACGTGAGTGTTAGGATCAAACACGACACATTTATTTTGCTGTGATCAAGTCTGCTTCATTTGCCGGCCAATTGTCACTATGTTCATATTATTTAATTATCCATGCGTTGCATCAATATTCACGAACAACCAAAAAAGAAGCTTTGTTCTCTGGTAAAATGGACGATAGACGTTTGGTTCAAAAGTAAACCGGATTATATCAATTCATTGTATTTGCATTTAGTGACTTTTTATATCTCCTAATTCCATAGTCTAGAGGGTGCACTGGGCCTAGAAGCTCTGACCACAGGCACTTGTCACAAATATTAGTTTCTGAATACTAGAATAATTTATTTTAGTATTCTGAAACCAATATTTGTGACAAGCGCCTGTGCTCTGACCGTCATAGTACAGCGAAATACATGCCATATTTTTCTGCTACACCGCTAGCGCAAATTAAATTAAATTGGCAAATCGGCAACTTGAGCGCCCCTAGGTTGTGATGGAGGATACCCTCTGCCGTCAAGACAGCGTCAAGCTGTATTATGACGGGCAGAGCCTCCGAGCTTCTCGGCCCAGGGCGCAGTTTCCGTTTACGCTGACCAATTCCGATTGTCAACTACCGGATTGTCTGAAATATGAACCAATCGGATCAACCGACACATTTCCAGAGCTATTTCCTATCTGAAATGTCGCGAAGTTGCTACGAATGCAAGATGAACATGTCCTTTGCTGACGATGTAAAGACTACTAAAGGAACCATATTTTACCTATGAAATTGAGCCCGCGAGTTCTTTCACGTGCTTGTTGGCTTTGTGGTGTTCTTCGTGTCTGTGTACGTCATAGAGCACACCATCTTCCCTTTGTTACGTCACAATGACGTTGTCCTTGTCCATAACAAACTTATAACGTTTTTTATTTATCACACCACGTGTTTCCAGAAAGTGGACGACAAAACGTCAGCAATGCCACGAAATGGGCATGGTCACGGACCGGAAGTCACAGAGTTCAGAGGTGGACGAACCTCTGGAAAATATTGCCCCTCCTCCCAGGGAAAGAAGCAGCCAACCCGGATAGAGCCAGGTGGTGTAGTCCTTCTCAGCAACAAGGCACTACCCACGATAAAAACATCACCCCAAGGGCAAGGTAATTAATATAAGAATTTGTGATTAATTTCAATCCATAGTATTTTGATAAAATTCAACCGTAGAGAGAAACCAATTGATACACTACTTCATTGTCACTAGGATGATCATGACGGCAGGATAGTTGAGGAACGTACACAGTTATTACTTTGTCTGTGATGTTATAATGAAATAATAATAATAATAATAATAATAATAATAATAATAATAAAATAAAAAGCACATAAAATACTAGTCCAGAATCTAGACGTCTTATGGCACTATATGCATTGAGCTCACTGTCATATGAGTGACTAGAAGAAGCCAATGGAGACGATGTAACTTTGTCTAATAAAATACATCTTCGAACTCGATTGCGTATTCCTCAGCAGCGAGCTTGCATGTAATTTGTATAGATAATGAAGCCTACTAAAGTACCATTAATAACCTTATGAACACTAAGTGTTTTCTAAAATAATGTCACCATGACTTTTAACAGTTCCAGACAATTACGTCAATGGAATAGACAAAATGAAATACATGGACGAAACTGACGAGGAGAGTGATAGCGCATCTACACGTCAAAGGTTGTTACCAGGGGGAGATAACTCGAACGGTGACGTAACAGACAAGAAGAACGACTCACCCAGTGGCGATGATATCAACACAACTGACGTCAAACTGACTTCCATTGAAGAAGAGAAGCAGCCAATGTTGGCGAAGCAGCCATCAGAGGTGTAATTATGATTCACGAAGTTGTCCGGATCAAATGTTGTTTGTCACCATCAAGTTAGGATGTCTTCCCGACGGGGGATGTTTTATCGATGAATTTGTTTGATAGAACATGAACTTCGACTTATTCCAGGCATGCGTTTCACGAAATAGTCGTACTGTAGTCCGTGCTTAAATCGAGAAATGACGTCATTTCCGGTTATAGTAAATATTAAATTGTGTCGGTCTTAGGTTATCCTGTGAAAGGTTACCTATAGAGTTATGCCGATTTGGGGCAGATGTCATGTTACGTAGCTCAGGAAATGACGTACGAAAACCTGGATTTACGCGTCGAATACACTGCGAACCTTTAGTGAAACGGAAGTCGGAACGTTCATGCATACAGGTAGTCGCTCCACTGTTATACAGCGGTCACAGAACTGTAACACAGCGGTCACAAAACTGTAACACAGCGGTCACAGAACTGTAACACGGCAATCAAGCTTGGAATTGGTAACGCTCTTGTGATTACGTGTGGACCAGGAAGTAAAGGTCGAGGAGAGATCACAGGTCGAATTCCTACCGGGTACCCAGTACCACCACGGTGATAAAGGAACCGGCCAATATATGCAAATAAGTCGCTGATACATACTGTAAACAGCCGTGCAAGTCGCTCATTATCATTCACAAGGATGTTCATTGTAATGTGTTCTAAATGTTCGTCATTTGTTTCATTCCTCGTTATTACGTTATCATTGTGTTGTTTATTACGCTAATACCACGTGATTACCTACACATCCCATTGTCTAGCTCACCATTTCTTGCCCGGAAATAGGATCATCGTAACTGTGACCTATTAACCTAACTCTCCATGGTGGAGGCGACCGGAAATGCCCTAAAGAGCGGTGATTGTACCTAATCCAGCAGGGAGAGGATTAATTAAACGTCTAGTATGTTATAGTATTATAGTTATTATACCTTAGTATGTCGTTATTATTTCACGGGTATCTCGTGTCAGTCTTTGCTATAGAGGACCTCATCAATCTGAGCATATGGGCGTTTGTAAACACGTATGTCTGCATCGAAAAGGACAAATCATAAATTGCAACTGAAATACTGACATTAATAATACATTAATTGTGAAATTTGGCTATTGCTATAGTTGGTACTATCTTGAATTAACCAATGTAGAGCTTTATATTTTAATTTAAGTTTTAATTTAACATTTTATTTTTGTAATTTATTTTATGGGAACGAGGCTAATGTAAACCTAACAGATAGGTACGAGCGAATATTTCCGATCCGGAATGTCAAACTGCTTGTTCGGAACCGTACGTAACCACTCGGGTCTCTTCGTCATGCCGGACGGCGTGACGGAAAGCTACGAAAAGATATAAATGCAACCTACCTAAATACCTAAAATAAATACATAATTACGATAGTAATTCATTTTCCTGTGTTAAATTGTCAAAGTAGTTAAGTCGAATTGACATGTGGTGGCAACGTTTTGAATCTCACTAACTAATATCATTAGCTAAGCTTGTTTTATTACTTGACCAATCTTACATATGAACATGTATTTATTGTGGTCATCCCTGATATGTATATCTGGGCATAATCTTCTGACGCGATATAGATAATTATTTATCAAAAATAGGTTTTCAGAAACATTTATGAATTTTATGGATTTTGACTTGTTTCGTGTTGCCTGTAGATGAATAACGCCGTGCAATAAACAAACAATAACATAATAATAATAATAATAAATTATAATAATAATAATAATAAATAATAATAATAATAAATGATAATAATAATAATAATAATTATAATATAATAATAATAATAATAATAATAAATGATAATAATAATAATAATAATATAATAATAATATTAATAATAATAATAATAAATGATAATAATAATAATAATAATAATATAATAATAATAATAATAATAATAATAATAATAATAATAATAATAATAATAATAATAATAATAATGTCATGCTCAACTCAGAGGTTTGTTCATAAAACGTCAAGTAAATATTAAGTTTGAGCAAGAAATCGTACTCCTCAGAATGTTGTTCATAAAACGTCATGATTTTGAGCATAGCACGTGAGTAATCTCGGGGCCAGGATTTGATGAATTTAGAAACACACAAGGAAAGTATTCAAATATTAGAATACATGTCTTAATGGGCAACTATTCGCAGTTGTAGTTGTTCAGATAGATTGTACCGATCACGTGTGACACGCGGGATTTTACCTATGCCCGTTTGTATTATTGGTCATTTGTAATATATAATTAGCAATATTTGTAAGAATCAGGGGCCCGTTGCTCAGAACTATTTAGCGGATTGTAGCCTACAATTATTGTGAGGTCAGCGCTTTTTATTGTGACGGGAGCTCAATTACAATTATTGTAGCGCAACAGGCCCCAGAACTTTCAGACATGAAAAGTCACGCAAACCCATCGAAATAACCTACCGCTGCATACGTCAAACGGAGAAGGGTTGTCGGTTTTCTGGTGGAACTCCATTTTATATATTTGACATTTAGTGTCTGTCTGGTGGGCCTGTACCGTCTAGTAAGTGCCAGGAACATGGTGAATTCTAGTCCTTTATTGAACATCAATTAGTATATAGGCATATCTTGTATCACGTATTGCTAGAACTGTGAACACCAATGCAAGTCATTTATCAGACAGGGTATGGTTTCTCAGAGCTCTGTGAGACGGCCGAGAGGACTGTGAGCAGTTCCGTAGGTCAGCCGAATGATCCTCTACTGAGACCATAGCGCGCTCTTGTGAGTGCATCGTCTCCATGTATTGTATTAGAGATGGCCATGAGAGTCCTTGTGGCCTTGAAGTAGACACGAGAGCATCGAAAAACGATACCCAGGATATCCTTTCGCGAAGCTGTCTTTTCCCACTATAAGAGACCATCACGCTCTCTTTGCCGATAGCTAATTCACTACAAAGAGAACGTTTTGGTATCTTAGCGGATAAGAGAGCTTCGTTTTGTGATACCCTGAACTACAAGTCTTCTTCGTTTTTATTCCATCGGCTGTAAATATTTGTGTTTTTGTATTTTACTTTATGAGATGTGATTGTTTTAAAAGCTGTTTTCAAGTCGATATTTGACAACAGAAGTGCTTCGCCGATGTTATCAGCGATATCATAATATTATAAATATCGTATTAATTTTTTTAACCCATTGTACATGCGTTTCATTTACCTCATTTTTATTAGTTCATAAATTCATCAATTGTATTTATCACACTGTGAAATGCTGTTTAAAATATTATAATAATCGGAATATTACCAACTCGTAGTGTTTCCGATTGCTAGTATGTGTTGCGTGTATCACCGCAGATTCGAGAGTAATATATATTGCGGGGGGAAATAAAAATAAAAATGTTTTGTACGATCCTGTATGTCATTATTTGGGGGTGATGTTGGTTTCTACTGTCACTATTGTGTGGATACGAAGTTATTGGGTGTTTGTTTGTGTGTGTGTGTGTGTGTGTGTGTGTGTGCGTGCGTGCGTGCGTGCGTGTATGTATGTGTGTGTGTGTGTGTTTTAATGTTTACAATTCACTTTCTCCCTTTCTCATGAACAACTATATCATCAGAAAATGGCTGTCAATACATGTGTTGTTGTTATGTAGGGTTTGCCTGTGAAATACGCCGAGGGTTAAGATTAAAAGTACGTGTTTCAAATGATTGATTTGTCTGATCACATCAGTATACTCACGTACCTCGCATATCTAATGATGCTACAGCGTAGATATGCCTAAAGACTACACTACTAATCGTCTGGATACGAATGTATTCGAACCATAATCCTGTACTAGTAATTTCACAGCGTAACACTTGTCTGTCCTTAAAGTAGACTACGGTGAGATTTGTAACAACTTGTATTATAGATGCACGAGGACAATCAAATTGACGTGTTTATCGTGACATATTCGATTATTCTCATGCATCAAAAATACAAGTTGTTGCTACAAATTAAATATCACCTTTATTTGTCCGTCTTAGGTGTGGACATGAAGCGGTTCCCCATGAAGCAGGTCGCTTCTAACGTAATTCCTTACGTGTGTGCGTATGCAGGTGTATGTGTGTGTGTGTGTGTGCGCGCGCGCGTGCGTGTGAGTGTGTGTGTGTGTGTGTGTGCGAGTGTGTGAGAGAGAGAGAAGAGAGGGATAGATCGCCTGAGGGAAATAGAAGGAAAGAGAGAGAGAGAGAGAGAGAAAGAAGTCAAAGAGAACAACAAAAAAAAGAAGAAAAGGTAATACTATATTTATACGGAGTATAGAAAAACATGTAAAAGATCCTACAGATCTCTTCATGTTACTAGCAGAACACTAGAGAGAGGTCACGAAAAAGGAGGATACTCCCCACTTCAGCAAGAGTGTTATAATGAGGCCTGCAAGCTGGCGAACTGAAGCACGGATGATATATATATATACATAAAATGTACTCCTTTTTTAATATGTCGACGAATTATTCTGGATGGTAAAGCAGTTCACTCGAAGGTGGGTTAATTTACTAGTAATTAGTAATTTCGAGTTTTCACATATTGCTTCATGAACATTCGGTAGTTACTCTTGCCGTTCGATTCAAGTACTCACTGCGCATACGCAGTGATCTAACACTCGCGCCATTGGAGTCGTGAATCAAATACAGCCAAAGAGTCTTGATAAATCCAGTTTGCATATACATGTATACTACTTGAGCGGCAGATGTTTTCAAACTGTTCGTTCCCGTCTTTGGAAGCATTTCCCGGCCATGTTCCTTTCAACCTAGATGTCGCGAGGTTTCGAAACTTTCTGAGTTACATCTCATGCTCCAGCTCAAAATGTGCATGGCGTTTTATGAACACAACGTTGAGTTGACCCCGAGATTACGACAACAATTTAGTCCGGTTTTATGTTCAAACTCAAACTGTACTTGACGTTAGAAAACTTTGAGTTGCGTAGGAAATTTCGTAATTTCGGGTCCAGTTGTTCTCCTAGGATATACTCAGCGCATTGATCAGTAATAAGCTGGATTCATACTTTTAACGGTGGCACACGGCGCAACTCGCTAGCACGCGCTTACCGGTGTAGCAGTCCCCAA
>JAUTBX010123396.1:0-10733 GCA_032361465.1 Lepetodrilus tevnianus | reverse complement strand
TATATAAAAAATAGAAGCAGATATTAGCATTGCACGGGATGACTTGCATCGGCTTTGATTCAGTGACCATGACAGTTAATGTTGCAAGAACACGCGAAACCAATTTAGATATAAATGTTTCAGTGAAACACACTACCTATATAGCTAGGAAATACAGTGCTAGTAGTGTATCGTCTGTATATTGTCGTAAAAAAAATGGAGAATAATTATAAACATTAACACGATGTGTCATAAAGGGTTAATTAAACATGACTGTTCTATTTTGGTGCAACTTACGGTTCAGACAAAACATCCAAATAACCTTTTAGTACAACTACGACTACGGAGTATGATAATATTATAATATAATATTATATAATGATAACTTACTCATGCGCTCTATACTATAAGTAGACCATTGTTGGAATTTAATGACGGTGTTAATACGTATGCTCAACACTACTACTACTACTACTACTACTACTACTACTACTACTGCTACTGCTACTACTCTACTAATGAATAATAATAATAATAATATATTTCAGGGTTCTACTTGCACTGGTAATAGCAATGATTATATCCGATGGGTCAGAGTTATCTCGTTCACTCAAACACAGCTGACAAGCGCGAGTCAAATTAGTTCACTTCCTGACATACATTTCATAGACTGACACACTTCTTGAAATAGATGTCAGGAATTTAGATAGAGTACTATTTAAATAACTCCAGTTTGGTAACTTCGTAATTCGGTTCGGTTCAAGTCCCTCATGTTGTCGTGTTAATGTCGGTAATTTGCTCTTGTGAGAACGTGTAACGTAACTCATGCGTTAAGGTCGTGTCAATAATAATAATAATAATAATAATAATAATAATAATAATAATAGTATTATTATTATTATAATAATATTATTAATAATAATAATAATAATAATAATAATAATAATAATAATAATAATAATAATATAATAATAATAATAACAACAATAATATAAATATTTAAAAAAATATAATAATAACAATAATAATCATAATCATAATAAACACAATAATAAATTTAGTACGCCAAAGAAATACCATGTTCGAACAGTTATTTGACAATTTATCTATATCAGACTACTAGTATATGAAATTTGAAGATTGCGAGACACGGAACTTCTAGTAGCATTGCTTGGTGGAATAACTAAGCTTGTGGAAGAAACTAGTCTTGAAACATGTAATGGACAAAGTGTATTATATGGTATAGCAACAAAAAACAAATCATGGAACCTACAGTTTACTCTCCACTTGTAAAGTTCACCTATGTTATGTAAAATTACATATTTTATTATGTTGTAATGTAATCGTGTCGTATTCATACTACTATCCGAATGTATATTGGAGGAAATAAAATCTATCTCTCTACTTAATAGTGCATCATTCTCAATAAAAGTGATCTACAATTCTATAAACTCAACTGTGTGCACCTTCTAAAGTGTTATATTGTTTAAAATATGTTTATTTTCTAAAAAAATAAATCATTATGGATTGACAGTTGTAAGGTATAACATTTAATATATATTTAATGTCGACATTATCACTGTCAGTTCTTTACAACATACATGTCGACGTTCATATTAATTATTCATAACTATAGAAATTAAATTGAATAAGAACTAATCTGTTGTCTCCACTGTTATTCATAAATATGTATAATCTTGTTTTTCTTTTACAAAGTATAAAGTATATAACTGCAAAAATATGGACGCATGTTATGTGTGTACAATAGTTCAATATTCAATCTAGTTTCATTAAGTACGGATGCACTATTCTGGAAAACTCATAATGGTTACTAAGCATCTATACCAATCATCCTGTCATAGTAAAGAACAATATCGTTCTGCCTGTACGAAGCCGATTTTCATCGATAAATACGCAGCGTTAATAACTTCATGGCATAAATAAATAGGGACCGTAAGTTGACACGAAATATCCCGAGAGTCATTCAATATCCGGTGACATAAACGGGTCAAACACCTATATGCGCTACACATTTGACGACATTCCCTTGTGACGTCACATGAAAACGGAACGATTCAGACGTCATTCACAGCAACCGTCGAAATTCTTCTTATCACCGGAAATGGACCCCGACGAGACTTACTGTCCCTATTAAACTCTAGCTTACACACTAGGAGCGAGTTCGGGCGAAGCTAGTTTGGTTACTCTAGTTAACGGACTGCGCATTTCTGGTCTAGTCGCTCGCTAAAACGCAGATTATATAAACAGATTTTGTATTACTGGGGCAATATTTTTTTATTATCTTTTTTGGTTAGGACAAATGAAAGTAGAAAATTGATTATTTTATTTTATTTTGTTTCCATTCCAGGAGGTATTTACCGAGATAATCTACGAAATAGGGGGGGGGGGATGTTTTGGCGCGAAAAAGTTGATTACCAGTTGATTACATCATAACAACAGGGAAATCACACGTGAAACGGTATGAAAAGTAAACCCGTCAATATTGTTAAGTATAATTCATTATCCAAAATATGCGACGATTCTAGCGATTTGATTGGTTGAGAGGTGTCCTGTAAACAACCAGTGTGCCAATGCTCATGCAGACGGTCGTCACTGTCCTGTATTCCTGAGGCGCTACTAAAAATACCCAGTTGAATGCCAAGTGACCTTCACTACTTCCTTGTCTGAGACTCGTTAACACGTTTCATCAATCTGAGACACTAACGTTCTTCCTACAAAACCCACTCCATGTACAACTGCTGTTCTTTCTAAGCGACTTTCTTTGCAATGAATACGCATAGAGACGTCCTTCAAATGTATAAACAACCGTTGTTCGGCATATGTTTCACCTCACGAAGAACATCATTCAAGGACATTGTTTGCATCACGAAAACTGGTATTAATTTTCCTTAATGATGAAACAAAAAGACTGGGATAAAATGTGTAACGGTTCTCTTAGTGTGTCTGTCATCCGCCGTGATCATATGCGCTCTTTCTGACAGACATATAATAATAATTTCTGTTTCCATCTGATCATATATCCAATTAGATCAAAGTCAACGAGTGATATATATGATACCCCAATCAGTCATGCACTTATAGTTGCCAATAACTGACGAATTATATGTATTTCAAAACTAATGAAATCTGAATTATTTCTTCGTGCTGCTTTAATATGTATATATATATAGTTCTCATGCTTATCGGCATTAACACATACACAACGGATATAATAGCATTCAGAATTGATGGTAGAATGCGTACACGTATCTCCAGGAATGCACACGCTAATGAAGTAACTGGATACTACAGGTTATTATGTGTCTTAAATGATCAAAGGGCAATCAATAAGTAAGACCAATTATTATACTGGCAATATCATTTAGTTTAAACTCCATCAGTGAATAGTGTGTTTTATGGTATACAGAATATGCCAAAGTGAAGTTAAAGTTAGTTGTTCATCCTGGAATTAACTACGTATCGTGTTCTTCGATAAATAGATATAGATCGATCGATTTCACTACATGATGTACATGTTGGCATTTTTCAAGATTATGTTATTTAATTACAAAATAATAAAACAGTATGCAGTAATGATGTCCGCAGACGATAAGCATAAATGCATTTAATATGCCATATTCAAATAAATTATGGATTTCTCATTAATTTAATAATTAGGTTAATTAGTGTTGGTGTCCATATTTGAGATTTGTATTAGCTTTTAAAATAGATTACAACATACTAGGAAACACACACCCATGGAACTACCAGAAAATAATACAACTGGATATTTCTAATTCTAGACGACGGAGGTTAAATATACAGTTTGAGTACTATACGTAGCAGCCAATTGGTAGCATTAAACGTGATATCCAATTTATGTTGGACGTCAAAAACATTTCACTCGGTGATCACTTCAAGTGGCGTACAAGAAAAGAAAGTCCCGTGTTTACCTAAGCGGTATTTGGCAGTTCTGCTGTAACATGTCACAGCCTTATTAGGTACAAGTGAATCGTGTCTGGCTCCAGCATCTTATACCGTATTCGATTCAACACTCGAGCTGCCCTAAGGTGACGGTCACGTGATTAAATTAGCCAACGAGTGTACTCGTATCATCATTAGTATTTGGTCATTGGCTAATTTCATTACCCCTAGGGTTGGTCGATGGTTTGAAACGAATACGCTCTTAAAGTAGCAAGTCCATGTTCGGAAGTCATTCCATTCACCCTATCCTGGCAGACATTCTCAGGTATAGCTATAGCTGGCTATTGGTACCTCCGTACCTCAACCAGGCCTCTACATAGGAGCTTAGTCCACTAAGCACGGTTTCTGTTGCTATTCTTGATACTTTGCTCGACCTAGACACCGGCTGCCGACCATTTCATACCATCATCTGTCCGGTCTTTAGCGCCAGCTATTTGTCTTAGGCATTTACTCTGTCAAATATTTCATCAATGCTAGGGCCCCCCGCTACGATCAAAGAGGGAGACAATCCACGCTAAAGAGACAAAGCCGCTAAACACCAAGACGTACAGTTATCACGGTATTAGCCCTTCTGATTCATAGTCGCAGTAATTTGTCCGCTTTATTTTCAGTCAGTGCTTCTGTTATCAGTCCGGGTTTGTTTTGGTCCTAGGTGTCAAACGTAATCGGTTATGGTAGCGTTATGAAACATTCCTTATATTACTTGACGGACGGTGTACTTTAAAGTCATACAGGACAACTTTGTAACGGTCAGGACATCTGGGATGTTACATGGTGATATGTCTTATCTTCTGTCTGCTTGATAATTCATTAGATTTGTTTCTTGTATTTTATTTAGTTCATTTTAATGTGAATTGTTCCAGTAAGGTTGCAGGGGTGCACTAAGTACGCCCTAAACTGACTGTTTAGCCACAGGGAACATGGACGCACGTAAGAAATGGGAGACAAACCTATTAAATAATTCAAGTATAATTCAAGTATTGGCCATATTAAATAGCATTGTTAATTAACGTAACAATAGGTGTTCGTCAAGACCTTCTCCTGAAATAATATACTTGCATGTTTGTATATATATGTGATTGATAGGCTTGTCTACAACGTGTATTTCTACCAAAGCAGTATCGATTTCTACTTCCAGCATTGAAACAACTTTTCTTGACAGTTTGAAACTTTTCTAAGCAGCCACGCGACATGCCAGTTATTTCGTTACTTAGCATAACAACCGACAAGAAGCTTTCTATGAAATGTTGCAGCAAATTCGCGGAGCATCTGTTGTAGAATAATTAGAAGTTTTAGACCACATACAAAGCGGGGAAGATGTATTGTGTCAACGAGAGACAGACATTCGTTATATGTCAGTGACAGCCACACATGTATTATGTCAGTGACATGCACATATGCTCTATGGCACTAACACGCACTAGCAGAAGTTCAAATGATGTCGCGGGGGTTGTTAATGCCTTCCTCCCTAACAATGATCTACGTGGAAAGGCCAGATAGGTATATAGTCTGGCACGACATCAGGGGCGAGATAGAAATTATACCGTCATACAACTTGACAGAAAGGTGGGAAACTTATGATATTTTCATTTGGCTTGACGTACAGATGCATGAATGAGAGATTATGTCTGTATTCGTCTGGACAAGCGGGTACAATACATATTATACTGGTGTGACCTTACTCACAAAATAACGTATAAGAAAAATTACAGCTTTGACAGAAGAGTCTAACTATAAACCATGTATCTCATTGCAATTTGACAGGAGTGTATTGCCTAACAGGTTTTCAAGCAATCCCAATATTAGTTGTAGTGCCGTCTGTGAATATTAGGTTGTTCGGGTTAAATTAGAGAATCCCTTTTCGTACAGAAAAACACATATATTTCAGTTGTAATATTAAGTTGTAACGTTATTCTTAATAACCGTAATATTTGAGTAATATATAGTACCGGAAGTACAGGTTGAAACCAAATGTAAACAGTTTCTCCACGCCGGTGGTGCAGACATATTATAATATACTCCGGTTACCATAAGTCTTCAAAGCTGTAGTTATCCCTAAATGCATTACCACCCTCGCCATTGGGGAAAACTCCATCTACTAGTAATTACACAACTTTTTACTTTTAGCATGTATCCCAAATTAGCTGTTGTTCCAGTGGTAGGCATACCTCCAACTCGAATACCTGAACACAAACACACAGAGAGAAGGATCAACAAAAGGAGCATCGCCTATATTTTCACGTCATCCCTCATCACCCAGTTTTGTAAGACACACACACATACTGGTCTATTGTTAATTCCAGCACGTAAACCTGGTAATAATGACGAGTAAACAGAAGCAGAAATAAGGCGAAATGATACACGATAACGTCACTGATAATCTCTTTTCAAGACATCGTGTTGCTATTTGTATCTCGGAAAGGGTATCCTAAAACGTCACTGCGAGATGCTGATGAGTAAAACACTTCCAGCGAAATGGTGAAACGAACAGAGTAATGTGTCCGTTGGATTCCAGCGTAGCGGACTAACACACATGTCCCAGTGCGGGGGGATTCACTGACCAACTTGTTATTGCATCGGACACACTTATTATCTACTCAGAATTCTGGCACGAATCAATAAAATTCACGGTTCCGACATATACATAGTCATAACAGACAGTGCCCAGTCGGTGTACATTTATTATGTGCATGTTTCTCGTGTTTTATGAACGGATTTTAGTGTTCCGTAGTCTGCGTAGACAGGGTTGGTCTCTAAGCTGCGGGTGGTGGCCATTTTTATATGGTGATCCGTTAGGGACAATAAGATACGAGTGTTCTGGTACTCAGAAGACGTGGGTAATACACACTGCAGAGTATTGACAGGTTTACACCGCTGTTGAACACAACCTCTCCGCAATGTAAGTACAATTGTAGTTTACTGCCGCGCACTGTTAGTTCCGCAGTTCTGAGAAGCATGTAGATATATTTAACATGAGAATGCATCAGGTAACCTCGTCGTATGTCTATAAATACATACAGTTGAAGCATTGTTTATACATGGAGGATATATTTTTCCTTAAACAATTCAAACAACCATCATAAATATTCGTAGGACAGCCTCTTCGACAATATAAATCATGGCATTTACCATACTCCTCTCACTTTAAAATATAATTATGTACATATCTTTTCTTCTAGTGATTTACGGGTTTGTTTTAATTATCAAGCTCATGTTCTAAAAATCCCAATGGAAATTTCACTGATGTGAGACATAAGTGTTGGAACAAATAATTAAATTTCTGAAATAACATCCAATTTGGTTTTCGTTTTCTTCATAGTGGACAGATTGAGTATAAACATAATATGAGGTAAAAACAATGAGAGGTAGCTTATACTTTCTAATATATCCCCTGTATATGTCGGTATGGGGTCTCTAGTAAGCTTATAATTAAGTTAATTATATAAATTAAAAAAGTGATATTAGTGAAATATTATAGAAAGCTACTTTAAACCCCAATTTAAAAGTAAATTTTAAAAATAAAAAATAACAATTATATGAATAAACTATCTCATGCTTCATTTACATGAGTGCGCGCACTGAGCATATCCCCACGATGACTAGATCTATATGTATTCTGTGATGTGCAAATCTGCGTAATAAATAGACAGCACACTCATTTTGTTGGGCCCTCTGATAATTGCAGGTAATAACATTCTAGATATTTAGAATGTTTACTTTCTGCCCCAGAGAGATCATAATAATTAACTGTATTTTATTTTGCTTTGTCCTAAACTCACATATTACGTAGTTCTGCCATATCACGTACAGACAACGGGGAATAACGAACATGTTCATTATACCACAGGCCGGTATTCATCATAGGGGTTGTCAGTTTTTGTTGACAAAATATATAGCAAAAACTGACTTAGCTCCTTTATGAATACCGGCCCAGGGTCCGTATCCGCGTATGCACAGACGTAGTTTAGTTAATCCGTGGTTTAAGGGTCAGGTTTTGTGCATACCGACAGTGGTATAACTCATCTCTTAAACCTAGTTTAGCCGAAACTGTGGTTGAACTACTTTTGTGCATACGGGCCCAGTTGTCTAATTATTACAACTTGAATTGAAAACAACAATAATTGACATTCTCGTATTGAATGGTTGTATCGTTAAACACAAGGCAATTATCTAAATGCCAAGTACGAGAGAGACATGCACTCTTGTACAGGAATGACGCAAGTGAGGTACTTGTTATCATTAGGAAGACGCAATCATGAAGTATTCAAGTAGATACTTACCGCATTTACTCAGAATAGTATCAGGGGAAGACTGTCCGTTGCCGTACACATCTGAAATAAAAATGCCAGATTGGTAGTTTCTGGTTAATTTCTGTGATCCGAGAAATTGTTCATGAAAATACTCATATTGTCTGGAATAATTGCACGTGCAATACCTCTCTGAGAATAATAACATATTTATTCAACACTTGATCCTACACTCGCATTGTTAGTGCCATCTTACTTTGGTCTATAGCTGTTACATTTCCACCTTCTCCTTCTACGGGATCGATCTAATAACCTTACTAATCTGAGTACATACAAGTCTAAAAGAACATCAGAGAATAGGAAAAGAACAACACATAATAGGTGTGAGTATAGATTGAATAAAAACCCTGCCAAGAAACAATTATCCGTACTGTGAAATACAATGGTTCCTATTATCTGGATTGTGTCCAGATGCGACACGTATAATTCTCACAACCAGCCAGAGATAGTGTCCCGAGATGAAAGCACTGTCAGCTAGCTATACGCAGGAATCGTGAATCGACTCCTATGCCTAATAGCCAGAAAGAAATAATGAAATACAATGTTCTGAAATACAATAGTTCCTATGATCTGGATTATGTCCAAGCGACACGTCGACTTCTCACCACCATCCCGAGATAAAGTGTCACAGATTCTGTCTGGAGATGAAAGCATATTGCCTCCTACGTCTAGTAGCCGGAAAGCATAAGGAGGTGTGTGTATTCTTGTCGTGTACTTTATAACGGCGGTGCAGTCTCTGAACCGTAATATGTTAAAAGGTATAGAAGCATGCGGACGTTGGAAAGGTAAACTTAGCAACGATGGATTTTCAGGACGCGTTCAGCAAGGATCACTATTCACATTGGCAATTTTTCAAATTCGTTCTGATGGCTTCCCATTAAGAAGGTCGCTTCGTGTCATGACATTTTTACCTAGACCTAATCTCGGGTAGTATTCGATTCATGACTTAACCAACCCTAGGATGACACTGGAGTGATGGCATTCCCAATAGAACACCTCATGTTTCACCCGAGAGAGGTCAGGTGTATGTACTCTCCTCGTCAGCGGGAGTAAGACTCTCGTAGTGAGGGATGCAAGCTGGCGAACTACAGCACGGATAAATTTAAATGTATACATATTCGACTTTTTCGATGTTGACAATACATTATAAATAGGAAAGCAATTTAATTATTAATTTTAATTTTCAAATAATTATTGTTTCACTCAGTATTTAGGCCTACTCCTGCCGTTCGATGCAAGCATTCACTGCGCATGCACCTCGAACCTAAACTCGCACCAATAGTGTCCTGAATAGATAATGAAGCCTCGTATTCGCATGCACATAGCTGGAGGGTTCCGCTATACTCGTGAATAGAATACAACCTCATAAATTATTCGCATGCACATATAGCTGGAGATTTCCGGTGTAATGTCAAAGAGTTGTCGTTACTTGAGATTTTTACTTCCGGTTCTCAAGCTATCATACAGATTTAGACCTCGAGAGCTATAGTATGACTCATACGTAGAAGTGTGGTCAACGAACGTGTCAACCAAAACCACATAATGACAATAATAATAATAATATTATAAACATCGGATAAATTTGGACGGCATAGACAGTGTTTATCCTCATGTGCCTTATATGTATGTATAGCTAAGCATTCCATCTGGTTCAAATAATGTGATGAGCTATTTGTTACTGTGTAATTAATTGTGTTAATGTCCATAATACATATGTTTAAATGCATGAACAAGAACATAGTTTGTGTATTTAGAATGTAGAACAATACAACTTCTCAAGTAAATGTAATGTAAATCTAAAAAAAAATATTATATTCTAGATACATGACTTGGAGTAGTTTAGAGTACGGCAATGTTACATGCACTTTACTAGAAAATAGCACTTTCGTGCCTTCTCCATACTAACATTCTAGGTGTTCGTGAAAATACATTAATTTGGTAATATAGCACCTTTCTTCCTTATTTAACTTTGAATCGATGCTATATTTAGACTTGCTTGTCTATCGTGAAGTGTAAAGCGCTCTATAGTAATACGTGGGTATTTGTTAAATGAGTGTACCTCTCGAAATAGTACCTAGCGTAGACAGACATGGACTACGATTGGTATACAATAACAACATGTGAATATGTAATAACAGAGTACACATAGGTTGTCTAGTTTCTTATGGGGGTGGTAGATCATCCACGGTCATTAAAGCACATGGTTTGAGGGAGGGGACGAGATATACAGACAGAGAGAGAGAGAGAGAGAGAGAGCGAGAGAGAGAGAGAGAGAGAGAGAGAGAAAGGGAGAGAGAGAAATAGAGAGAGAGGGAGAGAGATAGAGAGAGAGAAAGAAAGAAAGAGCGAGATAGAGAGAACGAAATAGGGAGGGAAAGAAAGAGAGTATGTGTGTGTGTGTGTGTGTGTGTGTGTGTGTGTGTGTGTGTGTGGTGTGTGTGGTGTGTGTGTGTGTGGTGTGTG
>JAUTBX010123385.1:0-10738 GCA_032361465.1 Lepetodrilus tevnianus | reverse complement strand
TAATAATAATAATAATATAATAATAATAATAATAATAATAATAAATAATAATAATAATAATAATAATAATAATAATAGTGTGTACATTAATAAGTTGCGTGTACTACCGGTATGTCTTTCATTTATGTTACTAGACACTAGGCTATTATAAAATGCGATGGTATATGGATGTAGTTCTCGATATAGATTCTTCTTAATAGTGATACTCCATTTTGCTAAAGATCTCAATAAATGTCAATAGCATACTGGATATTGCATGTTACATATACAGTATACTGATAGAATACGTAACGTAGTATTGCATGTATAATATATGCGCCAATTTGTATTAAATACGTGTTAAAACGCAAGAAAGAAATAAAGTGATATGTGCAAAGTTAACATTATTTAACTCAGTGGCCGACTGATAGGCCTATATAATTTGACTTATTTTTTTTCCAGGGCGTCAATTTGCGAATGGCTGAACTTCAATGAACTCTCAAGTTGACGGTAAATTTAGGATCAAGATGCGTGAACGAATACTAAGTAACACTTACGTCAGAAACCGAAACATATTCATTATCTAAAGATAGTTTAACATATGTCATTCGTGCGGCTTGCATAATATCCAATATATGTTCACCCTTTAGTATGTGGTCAGTGAACAAATAAACAGCATGTTCGAAATCTCATTACATTCTGATCTATGTTGGGGTATTTTGATATTACTAGCTGCCTTTCTATATCAAATGTAATATAAAAGATATGGTCCTTGTCAATAATTCTAAGCTTGCGTTAAAGTGCTGTCAAATGAAAATGATTTCCTTTGGGTTATAAATATTATATTTAATATAATAGTTTCCCTAAGACATCGTATGCAAAGGGACAAGGGTCTAAATCGTCTTATGTTAATACAATCAATATAGAGATCTCTATATGAACTACGAAAGAAATCTTATAATAGTAAGTGGACATTGGGGTTGGATATAGGGGATTCAAGTTTGAGTTGGAAGCTAATTCTCTCTCTCTCTCTCTCTCTCTCTCTCTCTCTCTCTCTCTCTCTGTCTCTCTCTGTGTGTGTGTGTGTGTGTGTGTATGTCTGTTTGTCTCTCTCTCTCCCTCTCTCACTCTCTCTCTCTCTCTCTCTCTCTCTATCTCTCTCTCTCTCTCTCGCCCTCTCCATATTTATCTCTCGGTATCTCTCCACCTATCTCTTTTCTTTCTTTATTTATCTCTACCTCTCACACGCACACAATTCACAATTATTCAAAATTAGGGTTTGTTAACAAATAATGTATATCAACACTCGTTGATAAAATAATAAAGTATGTTTTTAATATAAATATATGAGGTATGAGGATACATTTATCTTGCACAATTTTTAAATATTTGACTTTAAAATAGTTTTCCTGGCAAATCTTAATACCTTGCCAGAATCTGCCAGATGTCCTATCATAGCTGTCTGTCAACTCCAAGACTATCAGAGATTCAAGCCGAATGTATAAATTTACGAGGATGTGTCGCTTGATTTCAAACAAGCAATATTTCTTTAGGAGCTCATTGACACGAACGATGATAAATACTTCTCTATAAAAGGTTTCCAGTGCTTGTTTTTACTGAAGACAAAACTATGAGTTATAATACTTCAAGATAGCAGGTTTCCCATGCTTGTTTTGTCTCGGATAACAAAGTTATGGGTTAGACAAGCAGCAGAAGTGATAGATGCCGAGTATTTAGAAAACCTATCTTTGATATTTATTTTCCGCAATGTCATATTGTTAACCTCGTATGTTATCTGCATAAAGTAATAAACGATAGGCGAGAAATACATGAGATAAACCCTGGGGTTTCAAACTGTGATATATTTTATGTTTACTATGCAGTATTTTCTAGTTATATAATGTTTTCTGGTATACTGTACATACATTTCATAAAGTTCATATTGGTGTTATCGCGTCCTCATCATCAATAACATTATCATATATAAACCCATTCCCTGACCGCGAAGCTTATAGGGACAGTAAGTCTCGTCGGTGTCATATCCGGTGACAGGAAGAAGTTTGACAGTTGCTATGAATGACGTCTGAATCGTGACGTTTTCATGTGAGGTCACGATGGGATATCGTCAATTGTGTAGCGCATTTAGGTGTCTGACCAGTTATATCACCAGATATTGAATGAATCTCGGGCTATCTCGTGTCAACTTATGCTTATGCTCCCTATTGGCTTCTATGATGAAGTTTCTGCATGCACATCCGGTCCTTCCAAGTGCGAACATCCAGTCGTTCCAAATGGGCCCATTCGGTCATTCGGAATGTACACATCCGGTCTTTCGGAATGTGCACATCCGGTCTTTTAAAATGTGCATATGCTGTCCTTACAAGTGCGTTCAAGTAGTTCTTTCTACTCAGTAAGAGTTTGAAGTATCCAGCTAATGGGATTGCGAACCTCATAGATTAGATTGATCCTGTGACATCATCAACGTGTCATTGATACAGTGTCTCTGTTCCTAAATTAACGAGGGGAATCAATATGTCAATGCAATGTTCAACTGTTACCTGAGCAATCTATTAACACAAGACGGGAATACTGCCATTGGCTTCAAATAGTCACGTGACTTGACGGATAGTGCCCGGTGCACGGTTGTAACGTGACTTGAAGGATAGTCATTGGCCACACCCAGTTGTCACGTGACGAATGATAGTTCCCTCAGAAGATACATCATGAGGGATTGACCCACAGTTACCAGGATACCAACAGAATCTGTTCATCAAGATAAGCAAAATTGACAAATGCCAGGCCGTATAATCTTTTAGTAATTTGGAACATCCATTCATCAACCTAAATACACAACCTACACTTTATCTCTCAAGCTGTGTAAAACACGGTAAAACACGTTAAAGGCATTTACAAATACCATTCGTATTGACACGTGATTAATAGCTTAGTACTGTGGATGCTTTTTACAGTACCAAACTATGGAAACGGTAGATAACGTGATAATCACTATATATGTGATTATTTTAGTTACCAAATGATGACTTTGGATGGTTTGAAATGATAAGTGAGAATTATTTGAAATCAATATTAGCTAAGAATAACATAATATATAATTAGTGATCACATTGATTAAAGGTATACTGACAGATTTTATTCGACAAAAAAATGTCCGTTATTTTTGTTTCTGATGTGTTATCTGTGCATCGTGCAACATAAGCTACTGAGCATACTGAATCATTAAAAAAATGAATTGTATAAAGATGACCGTGGAAATTACTTTTCTTATGCATTACTGACATGACGAAATCATTAAAGCATTTGGTGTATAGGAGCATGTTCAATATGTTTAAGTCTTTGCTACGATTCGGTTAGCTCCTGCTCGTCCTCTAACAACAAGCTCCAGTCCTTACTCAGATTCATGTAGACGTAGCGTATGAAACACAGTCACCAAGTCTGCGTCTCGATAATAGTTCCATCCGGGTTCTCTAGGTTACAATGGACGCCCTGGGACCTGGATGGGAGCTGTGGTACCTGATCCGTATGGTGTTTTGTTTTTATGTAATGTCAATTTTTCGATTTAATTAGGGGTTTTACGTCCGCGTAGCTGATATTTAGCAGACGGTTGTGTAATGTCAGTAACACACTTGAATTTATTACTCAACAGTATCAAGGGTGAATGGTAAATCTGTGATGTCTACTTATAACTGGTCATGAAATTAGTTCACCACAAAAGTTTGAACAGATATATTTATAAAACTTTGGCAAACATTTCAAATGGAAAATGTATGTCTCAAACTGTAATGTCCGCCAAGTTGAAATGCTCCAATACTAACCTAATGTCCGCCGATGGAAATTAACTGGCGAAAATCCGATAACTTTGAATTCTCGGAGCCATGACAAGATAACGAAGATCTATAGTACGGCCGTTATTCACTGCAGAATTCAATCAAGGATACTTTTCCTGGCCTTAGTAGATGTGTACCGATGTATACTACTTCTAAGTATGCATAAAAGGCTGTACAATAATTTCCTATCAATATTATCCCGGGTTTATTCCAAGCAAGGAGAATATCCGTACAGTGTAACTCAAAAAACGAAAGTTACCCAAGTCCAATTATATATAAATAAAAATAAATATAAATAAATGTGGAAAGTGCCTGCTGGGTGTTCAAAATAGAGGGGAAATGTCCGCATAAAAACAATATTAGATTTTGTAAAGGTAATTCTTAGACAACTGATAAAAGTACTTTAAAACTTATACAGAAAATTAATGTTTATTAATTACATTTATACATGTATAAGATCCTAATGTTAAAAAGCAAGTAAACGAAAGGAAATTGGGAGAAAAACATATATAAGGGTGTTACAGTGAATTGAATTTACGCGCCCAGAGGAATTAATCTTTATAAATAATCATTAATCAGTAACTCGGATTTATTGGTTTGCCATTAACATCAAATGTTCCATACATTATAGTATCATTCAATCAATTATTGGCGTTACCATCTAAAACACATGGATGTCGTGCTGTGTGTATCGCCAAGTGAAACGACTTGGTAATCAGTTGGTAATGCGTAGATGAATATCTCAGCCATTGTTACGGTATGAAAATTATTCGGTTTACTGTGTTTTCGTATGTTCAATACATGTATAGTTTCACCTGATGAACTGCTATTATCTTATTGTTGTCTTCTTCTTCTCATCATCATCATCGTCGTCGTCGTCGTCGTCGTCGTCATGACCATCACCATCATTATCATTATCATCATAATACTAATAATAAAAAGAAGAAGTAGAATCATCATCACAATCATCATCACCATCATCATCATAATAATAATAATAATAAGAGGAATCATCATCATCATCATCATCATTACAATCATCATCATCATCATCATCAGTATTATTATTATTATTATTATTATTATTATTATTACTACTAGTATTATTATTATTATGAGGCCAAACACTGCTTCCGGTGAACTATATGAAACTGTTTCCAGTATCAGTATGCACTTTTATGCATAGTTAGTTATAGTACGGTGACACCGATTAGTAGACCTGAAACACAACACTAGTGACGTCGTATAATACTGCTAGCTTATTATTGCCTTTCTTATTAAAAGCCTCAAATCCACAATTCAAGCAAATGTACTATGAACAATAGTCTATGTATCTGGTTGAATAACGCTTATTTGAACAGATCAAATGTATATCCATTTCATATATTGATTTGATGTTTCGTACACGTATAAATACTTGTTGTTCACATCTATCTTCTCTCTCGCTCACTCTCTCTCTCTCTAGCTCTCTCTCTCTAGCTCTCTCTCTCTCTCTCTATCTTTCTCTCTCCCTCCCTCAATTAATTTCCCTATGTCCTCATCTTCTACAGTGATGATTAAAGACACGTTTTTGGAATGCTTTCACCAACCAATGTGTGATTTGAATGAACTAAAAGAAACTTATTTAAAGCATGTGTATAAAAGGAATGTATTGCATTTGCGATAACACTGAGAGAATTCCATTTAAGCATTGAATATTGACAGTAAAAACGGTCTAAGATATTGACACTGAAAAGATTGTTTAATCTCTGCCCACGTTTCTATTAAACTTGATATTCTTTCTCTTGAAAGACTCGTAAAAGAACTCAAATTTAAATTTAAATTTAACTTATTCATGTTGTCTCACTTAAGAGCTCGTTGGTGGGAAGTCAGTATGCATGTCAATTTAACCATAAATCTAGCTAATACTTCTTGCACTAGTAGCATACTTGGTCCACAACAAATATAGAAATCAATGGTGGTGAGATAAAATAAGCACGAACCATATTTGACACGATGCACTTTATTCTCAATACTGTGTTAACACTCCAGCTCTCCATAGGCCTTCCAATAAGATATGGAGGATCGTATACCTAGATCAGAAAAGATTAATGTTTCGTTTTGATATGACACGAACTTGGTCTTCAGGAAATATCGACTTATTAAAGTATTCCCCAAACTCCTAAAATTGGAAACGGATTTGAAAGTTGGAGATTTGAGAATGGTGTAATTGGCAGCAAATATTTTTTATAATTTAGTATATTCATAGGGACACATAAAACTATGGTGAATCGAGGTAAATATTTAAGCTTAGAGTTTTATTTGGATTAGGCGTAATGACATTCTTAAAAATAATTCTTACTATTCTTGTATAATTGTAGTTCGCCAGACGTTGATCAAAGGAAAAGTGTCTATGTTTTCTGCTGCAATAAATACATAAAGGTAGTATGCTAGGCGTCACATGCTACCTAAGACACTCAGATTACGAAACAATTTATTTTTAGAAAGATTTCATACTCGGTCATTGTAGAGTTCTTTTCCTTCTTCGATAAATACCTATAAAGGTAGGTCTATAGTATGGTAGGTTTAAGTCAGACACTCAGACAACCTTTTTTAGAAATATTTCATACTTGGTCATTGTAGAGTTCATGGGAACTATTCTCAAAACGTTCTTACGAACTTTTTAGCCTAAGGACAGTTCGTAGCCATAGGATATAAGAATCGTTAAAATTGTCGTACGATCGTAAGAATGTTTCGAGAAAACCCGTATCCTCGAAACTTCGAAAAGAAGTTCGTAAGTAATAGGAATTTGCCTAACTGGTGTTCTGCTTATGTCAATTTTAAATGGACTCTTTCTGACAACGAAGTTCTTAAGTTACGGAGTTTCGAGAATACGGGTCCGGGACTTTCAAGAAAGGGTCGTACCGATATTCCTAGTGTAAATCGAGATGTACGTCGTTCCTTGCTATGATAATATCCATGTAGCGTACGGCCTGATTCACGCCCGGACTAAAAGTACGGCCCTTGTCGTGAAACACTCTGGTAGATGGTATAGGTTACAATATAATAGGTACTATAATGTCATTGTGTAGAGCGGGCCTTTCAATATGGCATACGGGTGTTCTTGGTGAAAATCGAGACTTACGTCAATTCCCTACTATGATATAACCATAGCGTATGACCTGATTTACGCTCGGACTAAAAGTACGACCTCTTTCGTGAAATATTCTTGTAGATGGTAAGTAGTAAAGTACTATAATGTCACTGTATAGAGCGGGCCTTTCAAGATCGGACCATACATGTATTCCTGGTGAAAATCGAGGTTTACATAAATTCCCTAATATGATAGTAACCATAGCGTAAGACATGCGGTGCGTTCAAAGACACAAGGGCGTACAGGCGGCTTACCAAACTAGCCACTAGCTCAAAGAGTCGTATGAACCGTACGTGGAACCCGTTTAGCTAAGCGGCTTACTCAGCCCTTGTGTCTTTGAACGCACCATAGATTCACGCCCGGACTAAAAGTACGACCCCTGTCGTGAAATACTCTTGTAGATGGTTGGTACCATAAGGTCATGGGTACGCTTGGACCGAAGGTTGTTTTCGCGGATAACGTTCTCCGACTCCAAGGCTGCCGGCAATGACCAATGATTACTGTCTGCTACAACTCAGACAATCTAACGCCGTCCGTGCGTATAGTGACTATTGTCCCCTGGTCGTATTTATCGTATCCATTGCCTCCGAGTAGGCTGACATCAACTCTCATAACACCTCGACACACCACCTGTTGTAGTGTTAAAGATTAGCTCCAACCGTCTGCATGGAATATTTATGGTGGCAAATGGGGTCAAAGCTACGAACGGATAATTAGGTTTCTACGGTGGTGACAATGTGTGGTCGAAACTTTCTTGCCGAAATCTTTAGGCCTGGCTTCCACGAAAGGGTTGTAGCCTACCTGTTGTCAGCGCCTAAATATAGATGACTCAAATGCCAGCGTGGACCTCAAGTTTTATAATATCTACGCTCAATTTCAGCGGTACTATGATTCACTCACATTGGTAACAATAGGTATCGTCATTGACAATTATACAGACTATACCGGTACCCTAATTAGCGATGTCCTAAATTAGGCCATGACTACGGTACGATCATTTCGTGAAACACAGGCCAGATACTATAATAATTAGGTGTCTGTAAAACTTTAAAATTACTTTCTATCTTGTACAGGTAAAGTAGGAAAGTTCAGATTCGATAATAGGTGAGAAGATATATCGAGATTTATTTTCTCGAATTGTCCATGTTAATGGGGTTCAGTCTGACGATTTGATTTCGTGTTTAATGCAAAGTCAGGTATTAGAATATAATCAAATACAACCTTCCTATTTATTAGACATTAATGTTCATTGATATGTACTGTTCCAGACGAGGTAATGGTGATGAAAGTGTGAAATTGGACTGAACGTGAAGTGGTTTAACGATGAGGTGTTCAGATATAGCTGAAGTATGTGTTAACTGATGTTAATGTGATATTGGACATCCGTGACAATCCAAATATTAACTGACATTACTATGATGTTGGACATGCATGAGAGTCTAAATATAAATGTGTCACTGTGAAATTGGACATTACAATTCAACATTAGATACACAAAGAGACTGGATATTTACTGCATTTTGGACATCTGAAAATTTACAAGTATCTGACTATAATTTAGTCACTACAGATTCATGTTAATTGTAAATAAGATGTAATAACACGCAGCCAGATAGCTTTCTCTTGAAATACGTTTCCAGAAAGTTAACTCGTGAAATAGTGCATATACTTTATTATTGTCCAAAGCTATTTTCCTCACCTCTTTGAGTGTCACTAACTTACTATAGTATACACCGTACATGCTATCATTCTATGTGACATACACATATTGTGTTTGTATCTAACCATTTATCATGCTTCTTCAATGCATGTGTACGCTCTATAAATCACACAACCTTATTCTAGATTAAATGAATTCCAATGTCACACTAATTTAAGTTTGTAACTAAATATTCGCAAGAATTACACAACTATATAAATCCAAAGAAACAAGATACTAAACACAAAGTACAAAAGGGAAATATCCTTCAAAGGATGGACTACATACTGCCACATTTCGGTCAGATGACTATTTGTCAAAGAATTTCACTCTTAGTCTTATTATTATTATTTTAGTAGTAGTAGTAGTAGTAGTAATAGTAGTAGTATTAATATTAGTATTATTAGTAGTAGTACTAGTAGTAGTAGTATTATTGTTATTATTATTAGTAGTACTACTAGTAGTATTTATTATTATTATATTATTATTATCATCATTATTATTATTATTATCATCATTATTATTATTATTATTATTAATGAAATAAGAAAACAGATACTGCACTATATAAATAGGAAACATTCAGTCATGTCTTGGTCAGATGACAATATTTCAAAGAATTACACTGTCAAGAATAATTTGAAATATGAGAAAAATGACACTGCACACAGAGTATAGGACAACCTATTAAAGAGGCCGCGTCTTAAGATAAGTCGTTCGGTAAGTCACATTACCACTGATATAGAAAGTGAATTATTGCGCTTAGACACAAAGTTGAAGGACATTGGGGTTTGATTAGGGAATAGTTTCAGTTAGTCCTTCCGCTGTTCGTGCAAGACACATTGGACAAGTTTCTGGATGCGTGAAATCTTTCTAGATGCGTGAAATATATATATATATATATATACTCAACAAAATTAATTAAGCGTCAGTAGCCTTTATGGACGTGTTAATCCAGCGTATAATATTTTAAGAATTTACAATTTATGATTATTGGCTCTGTGTATTCTTGAAGCATTTGCAGACGTATTGGAAGAAGACTGGCACCAGATTCCGCAAGTCGAGTTCTGAAATTCAGCTCCCATCTGCTGGCCCTTAATTTATTTTGTTGAGTATACATTTGATGCCATTTTGAGGAGGATGCCATTTTAAAGTATTCAGTGGCTTCATGAACCAACATCGGTAACAGATATATATGACCATTTAGTTGGTCAACTAGCTAAGTAACTGTATTTGCTTTCTGTTGCCTTGTGACTCGAGGATCGTATAAGAAATATTTGCTTTAATTGAAACATATTTGTCAGAGTTCGGAGAAGGCATTTATAAACCATCAGCTAAAGAAAAAAGAAAGAACATAAAAGAGAAAAATAATCGTCCATCTATATCCGTGTTAAAATTAAATGAATTATGTGTAACATCTTGATTATTTAAATTTCAAACTTTTTCCTGTAAGAAAATAGATGTTGATCGCAGTTGGATTGTATGAGATGAAGAAGCATCACAAACTGCTCATTACGTCACGTCACAATAAATCTAACCTTAATAAAAACTCTTCAAATATCTTTTAAAATCTTTAAATCAAACACATTTCCATTACTACTAATTCAGATTCTACAACCATATAAGCTTGGCTGAATTCTCAGTTGGATTTGGTATATATCAGCAGAACTACAAATTGATTTACACAAGGACATTATCCTGCTAAGACCGCATGAATGAAGTACACTTACGTTGTTTTACAAGCAGAAGTAAATTGTGATAATTAAATCTTGTATGTAGAGCACGTGGCTGGTTGTGCTCTTGACGAGGTGGTTTATGTCATGTTGAGTGGTCCCCCATCCTCTCTCTTCTCTTTCTCTCTCTATATCTCTCTGTCTATTTCTCTCTCGCTCTCTCTATTTCGCTCTCTTCTCTCTCTCGCTCTCTCTTATCTTCTATATCTCATCGTTTTCTTTCTCTTGTCGTTCTCTCTTTCTCTCACCGTTCTATCTTCTCTTTTTCCTTCTCTTCTCTCTATCTCTCTTCTCTCTCTTGTCGTTCTCTTTCTCTCGTCGTTCTCTCTTTTTCTCACCGTTCTATCTT
>JAUTBX010123363.1:0-10738 GCA_032361465.1 Lepetodrilus tevnianus | reverse complement strand
GTTGCTCCCATTTGATGCGTACAGATGGCTCTCTCACGTTGTTGTATTGTTAATCTTGACATATTTTCGATGTGTTTTCACTAGCTGTGATATAATGCTATTGAAACACGCAAAGTTTGATAAAATATTCCGCGTAATATTCATGGTGTACGTGAAAAACCTATTTCAGCATTTGTATGTACATTTCATTTATTTAGGTGGGGAACAAAATGAGCTACTGGTGTTATAAATTACAGTAAATAGGCCAATGTTTTGTAATCTTAAAATTGGTTTAACGCATTTACGTTTGGTAGTAAAATAGCAATAAACGCGATATACTTTCTTTTGATCGTCAGTATAGTATGAAACTATGAAGATGCCTTTTATAGAAATAATATGAAACTATGAAGAAGCCTTTATGTAAAGAATATGAAACTATGAAGAAGCCTTTTTATATAAAGAATATGAAACTATGAAGAAACCTTTATGAAGAAGTTTTTTATATAAAGAATATGAATCTATGAAGAAGCCTTTCATTGAAGGAATATGAAACTAAGAAGAAGCCTTTTATAGTAAAGAAATTTCAAAGAATATGAAACTATGAAGAAGCCTTTTATTTAAAGAATATGAAACTATGAAGAAGAAGCATTGCACATTCCAATGCCATCACATAGTACTACAGACACGTATCCAGATAAAAATTCCGACTAGATTCACATGTGCTGCAGGGAACACCCTTATAAATAGTCCTCGGTAAATGAATTGCTCACTAATGTCAATAGCCAACTAATAAACTTAGTACTAAAAATTATCCATTGTGTGCGGGATCCCTTGGGGCAAGTCTGCACCTGCTCGTGTATTGCTGGATCGGCCATTTGCATCGATTGATCGAGAAATCGTGCAGACAGTTACGAAATATCCCCCCCATTCCCGTGTACGAGATGGCGAGGATAAAGACCAATGGCTTGACCGATGTCCACTTGTTGGGAAACTTGCAGGGGTTCTAAGGTTTAATGTTTCTATTCTGGCACAATCATGTTAATGGGATTTCTTTCCATTGTTGAGGATGTAATTATGAAGGAATTCCCAATAGAGGGGGTAGGGAAACCTGTGATTTCTATGTATACTACAACTCATGCTTGTTTCTTTAAACATTGCGATAAACTATCATCACTTGATAGTAAAAATTACTACACCAAAATGTAATAATAAAACAATAATATCAACTCTTTAAACAAAGTGATAAACTATCATCACTTGATAGTAAAAATTACTACATTAAAACTTAATTCTAAAAATAATAATATCAACCCCATCCATTTATATTAGGCCTAAATGTGCCACCCATCCACTATAGTATACTATCCATTGCTAGTGGGCACAAGCTAAGTGTCAAATCTAGTAACCTTAACAACGTGATGTATTAAATAAAAGCAAATACACAACCTTGAAATAGTGGGTCATTATTGTCCGACACCAACGTACATTGCACACACTCACTCACTAAGAACACCCATGATACTTCTGTACAGACCAAAATGGACTCTGGCACAAACAAGTACATTTGGGCCAAGTTCCCCACCGCCTAAATGATTTCTTTCACAGGGAATCAGACACGATGCTTGGAGTTATCAATACCGACATTGAGCGACAGTATTGACATTTAAGTCCACATTTTATCTGGTTTTAGGTTTACCTTTCAAGTTCCATTTTCAGGAATACGGCTCCTCAGCGGCTCCCAGGGTGGTCCATTAACTGGTGACAAAGGAGGACCTCGCGACCTTTTGATTTGTCAATCATTCATTACGCATAATCAATCATATTGAGAGTCTGGTACTTTTGAAGTCTTACATTGGGAGTTATCGCACGTCGGGTCCTGCGAATGTAACCAACATTCTTGTTTGAATGTCTTCCAGACAATGACCTCTGTGCAAAGAATTCCGTATATCTGACATGATGCATCTTGGTTAATTCACAGAAGATTACTGTCTGTTTGTCTGTCTATCGATAGATAACTTTTTCCCTTCTTAGAATCTTTCTTTACAGTACAAAATTGAAAGAAGAACTGCAAAATTGTAAGATTACTGAATAAATATATATAACCAATGTGTAACAATGTCAATTGCAAAATGTGATTATATAGCATATGGTTGTAATACTAGTCATTTGCTTGGTTTATATTGATGAAAAATAGGGGTACTAATTATCTGGCAGTCAAAGACATGTGCATGGTAGTTAATACTGAACCCCCGTTAAATCTAGACCAGCGATATCAGCAATTAATTTGGCATAAATCAGAGGGTAAATACAGATAAAAGCGGGCCCATTGACTTAAAGTGTGTCCCTGACCATTCCGTTGACCCTCAAACTGTTCTGCAAATTGCTGGAATCTTTCCTTCCATGTTGTCCATTCCGCAGACACTCCACCATTTATGACATCCACCATTCCCCAGAGAGCTCCTTGCAGTGCACAATCATCCCTCCATGCATATTAATCACTATTCCCAAACACTGCGATTAAGGCCATCTACTCACTTTTTTCCTGTCTTCCTGGGGGCCTATTCTCGAAACGTTCTTATGATCATATATGAGTGTGAGTGAATTATTGTTTTATTTCACAGCAGGTATCTTTCACCCATACGTGATGATCGTACAACCATCTTAAAGATTCATATATCAGTGCTATGAACACGTTCATAGGCAAAGAAGATTGTAAGAACATTATCGAGAATAGGCCCCCTGGGCTACAGGAACAAACTGCAAGATATAAAATTGCTTCATAAATACGTCAATGAAACACAATTTGGGTGCTGTTAAAAGACATGTAGATGTTTATGTGGAAGGAACGCTAAGCCCTGCTAACATTGTGAGGTTGATTTACGCTCAGTATAAGATTACCTGCTTCAAAGCATTTTTAGCTGTGGTTTCATAGATCTATAACTGGGTCTACGAACAGTTCCATATAATGTGGAATAAAGTTCATATGATGTATCATGTCATACAATCAGACATCCAACAATGTCAGCCTTGATAACATTTGCAATATAATATTGGTGATATTTGAAATATAAATGAATGAATTAGTGCTTTACGTCGCAGCAGGAATATTTCACCCATGCACGATGACCATAGCTTCTCGGACTAATTTCAGCAGGCAATATGACACTAACATGTCCTAGAGATCAGTAATTTTGATACATTGAGGTTCAAGGTTAATGACAAATATTTATTGAATTCAAAGTCAATTTTTATTTTTTTTTATTTTTTTATTGGGGTTTAAAGTCGCTTTCTAGAATGTTTCACTAATATCACGACTAAAACTATTCACAAAGCCATCTATGGTTTATCTTTCTTTGTTGTACACATACATGTCTGATCCCTAGTACCGGTAACCACACCATGCCATCTTTCCATCACCAATTCTTCAGCATTGGATTATTCCACCAATGCACACATGATGTAGACTGTCCCTGATATAACCATGTCCTCGATATATGCCTCGAATCATTCAGAACAGTTCTAGCATTGGGCTCCCTTCACCAATACAGGTGATGGTTGATTAAACACATCAGAGAAACAGAAGAAAAGTAATAGGACATTCACCTTGTATTACAGCAACATCTTTAAGGTCCTTTCACACCGGAGGCGAGCGAAATATCGCGTCGCCAATCAGAGGCGACATCAAAAGATTCTATCGAAGTTTGTCGTTGCGAATTTCGCTTTTGGTGTGCAAGCATATAGATAAATGATAAGGTTCTATCTTAGGTCGTATATAGCCAAATGTGTTGCCGTGAAATTCGCCTTCGGTGTGCAAGGACCTTTACAGTTACATAGTTAGGAAGAACATCAATGAATCATTCTGCAACGATTTCGCTTAATGTAATGGTTTCCGATATCAAGACTATTGCATGTCTGGCTATCATTAAAACGTTATCAGTAGGAACAAAACTATATAACAATCATTGTGTGTAGAGGAATCACAAATACAGTTACATTCCTAGGGAAATGGAACCAAAAATAAAATCCTTAAAGAATCATGAAATTTCTTTTTATTTCACCTATTTGCAACGAAATATATATATAATTGTTTTTAAGACAATAACAATTATGCTAGTAACTAGTATACATGAAGAAAATAGTCATAATGAAAAAGATAATATCTTTACTGTTTCACTTATTACTTCAAAAGCCACAGCCAATCACAGTTTTACCCTTCGTCACACTATCCATCTACACACTCAGCAATGAGTCAGCATTACCGAGTTTGTGCCAGAATCTTATTCATAAACAATACAGGCCACCATAAAGCATCTTTAATGTAACACAGAGATGTGAAATGCTGTAAAAAGCTCATAACTCCAATGGTCTGTATCTGACACAGAGCCATAGCTGTACGCTTGGCCATCATCTTTATGAGAATCTATACCAGTGTCGGAGAGTCTTTGCCATCTCTTGGCATCCTCAGTTTAACAGGAGAAACCACTTTCTGACAGGGAGCCATATTAAACTGCATTACCATATGAATAGCAGCGTGCATGCATGTGCCCATACCCCTGTTGGTGTCCAGGCTCATGGTAGTGCTGATTAAACACCATGTGTCCCAGTCAAGCATCTGCAGTTGTTCATGCTTTAGCATAATCTAGCAGGCATCAAAGTGATAATCCAATGCAAATACACTCATGAAATGTCACCATGAAATTAAATGAAACATTGACCTTTGACCTAGGGATTCCAAAATAATCACTTGATTATCAGTAGTCTCAAAATGTGTAGCTATGCAAATAAATATACAAAATGTTGTAATTAATACAATACATTTGAAAGAATGGACAAAGCAAATAACAATAAAATGTCCTAAACAATTAATGACCTGTCTGAAACAATATGACTATAAGGTTACATTAATTCCAATGTTAGCTATACAATACACCATTGCTAAGATTAGTGATATGGTAATCTTAACCCTATCCTTGTTGGATTAGGAACAGAGCACTGTTCTTTAGGGCATCTCGGGTTGCTTTCAGCATGGACAAAGTTAAAGTTACATTGTTATCACCCCAAATTGTACTTTCAATATGGTTGTCAAATGGCAGACAATATATTTTGATGCACTTTTATCTATATGAATATATATACAAGCTTCACCTGAAGCTATTCTGTAGTGAAGTCAACAGTTCATACTGACAGCTGATCCTATAAGCTCAATCTGGTCAAATGAGGTAAAAGTGTGAGATTTCTCAAGGCTATTTGCAGTGAAATCGATAACTCTCTGCAAGTAAATAAAGGACTATAGCCGCTATAAACAAAGTGTCATTGATATGGGTGGCTGATATGGGCCATTTGCTAAGATGGAATTTGATCAGAACTATGTAACTGAATTGTCAAGACCTTACACCATGAGTAGGTGCTTCATAGAAATGGCCTTGTTTACAAATTTCACATGAGCAATATGGTGATTCTGCTCTCACTTGCAGAATTACCAAATTAACTGATTACCATCTCGTCAAATTACCTAATCTGTGGGATCTATGGCTGACGGCCAATCATTGGTGGTAATTGGTTGACAGAGGCAAAGACCAACTGGCCAACGGATGAACCCTTTCACGACATATTGATTGCATCCGTGTCCAAAGTGGGATGGACATTTGCGGTCTGGCACTGGAGAAACTGTCCTCGAGAACAATATATAAAGTAGAGAGATAGACCTCAAGATGCCTTACCCACTTATTCTGAGATGGACATGGAATTAATAGCAAGGTTGGGACGCACACTGGACAACGTTCAGCACATGGAGCATATCATTGTTATATCGGACTACTAATTAATCATCTCCCAGGAAATTCCTAGGGGTGTAGACCGCCGATGTTCCCAAGTGTAAGGATCATATGATGTATGATGTACGTACACTGTGCTGTGAAATGTATGTAGCCCATGCAGTCAATCACTCTAAGATGGCTACAGGTAACAACATCTGTAAAAGCCCGCATGAAAAACTAGCTTGTTTTATTAATCCTCTCTTATGGAGGCAACTGGAGATGTCCTAAAGAGCCTTTTCTGTACGTAATCCAGCAGGGAGAGCGTTAACAATATTTCAGTGAGTGAATAGGGAATTCAACGTCGCTGCGGGAATCTTTCACCCATTTGCGACGATACAATATTTCAGTTAATAGTTCATAGTTTCATATTAATACACTCATTAGCATATACTTATTTATGAAAATAATGGCAGACTTTATAAACATTATATGAAAGATTATACAAAGACTTATAATGACAAAATATATCTGACTTCATGTTCAGTCCTGGACTTGTAACACCACTGGTTCGTGTAAACTGACTACTAGACAAAATTGGCAATTTTCGTCAGCAAAGTTAGAACACTTCACTACCAATAACGATGCATTTTATCCGAATCGGTGGCAATCGTGGCAAGACGTAAAAAGGAAATCTTTGGTTATGGAGGAGAGCTCATGTAACCTGTGATTGCCTGTCTGCACCATTGATTTAAAGGCCCGTTACTCTCGTGTCCTCAGTCCCTCAGGCAAATAATATCGTGTCTCGAGAAGGGCTCTAATTTTATTGAATTCTCTTCCACATTTTACTGTCAGAGTTGGGTGAAGTAGTATCTTGAAATTTCGAGTTTGTGAAAGTTTTATTGAATTGGTGTCATACTTGGATTTCACTCTAAGAAGTATGTGCGTAGATAGTGACATAGACACCACCTGAGTCCATTCAGCCTAAAACCAAACTCAAAAATATAATCATGTTCTACATTCAACAATGTCAATGAATCCCATTCCATTTCCTGTACAGCTATTCCCAACATTTAGTTATCTCCTCTTGCAGACCTCCATTGAATAAATGCCACCTCCATTGAATAAATATTTTACAATGTAATCTATTTCCAGAAATGTGTGACACGACATATTGCTGTGACATGAACATATTGCTGTGACATGAACATATTGCTGTGACACAAACATATTGCTGTGACACAACATATTGCTGTGACATGAACATATTGCTGTGACGCAAACATATTGCTGTGACACAACATATTGCTGTGACATGAACATATTGCTGTGACACAAACATATTGCTGTGACATAACATATTGCTGTGACATGAACATATTGCTGTGACGCAAACATATTGCTGTGACACAACATATTGCTGTGACATGAACATATTGCTGTGACACAAACATATTGCTGTGACATAACATATTGCTGTGACATGAACATATTGCTGTGACGCGAACATATTGCTGTACAACATATTGCTGTGACATGAACATATTGCTGTGATGCAACATATTGCTGTGACAAGAACATATTGCTGTGACACAACATATTGCTGTTACACAAACATATTGCTGTGACACAACATATTGCTGTGACACAAACATATTGCTGTGACACAGAATGTAGCTGTCATGTGTTCCAATCATCAGAGCCTCAGTAATGAGCATACACGTATATCTAGGACACCTTGGCATAATTTGTACAACGCTGTTGGTCAGTGACCGAAGCCATTACAGGATTCACCTTCTACACAGTGTGGGGAGTAGTAATATGCTTACAACATGATAAGGGATAAGCTACCGTGAGCTCGCGCCTCAGAGTTAAATGACGGCCAGGCTTAGAGAAGCAGTCTTGCCAGTCTCACACAAAATGCCATCGCTGTAGCTCCTGTACTTAATATTCAGGATAAAGTCAGATGACAGAAGTCATCGTATCGGATCAGAGATTAATATTAGCATGTTCATAACTTGCAGGCGTTTTAAGATGAATACAATATTAATATAAAAAAAAATAATTAATATTTAATTTTGTTCAGCATCATTTTGTGGTTTTCAAATATTCTTCAATTCTGTGGTTCCTATAGTCTAGAGATTCACACATTCTTCTATAATTTAACAAGTCTGTCTTATGTCTTATCCAACCAATAGCAAACCACATCTCCGATCAATGTTATGTCATGGAAATCATCAGTGTTCTTCAAGTTCAATGCATTGGCCATCCTCGGACAATTTCCCTCTGAGAATGCTCCCCACACCATTAGACACACAGACACGAGCCAAGGCAGCAATATAAAGAACCCCATATTATCAATATTCCCTTTTTATTCTCGTGTTTATCATCCCAATTGACGAGATCAAATTAACGCAAAATCTGACGACATTAATCTTTGATCAGAGCAACATAACTCTGCCAATTTGAAGGATATCGCTGGACTCGAGCCATCATGGTATTTTCAGAGATGGGTTTTTATGGACTGGGTGAAGCAGACTCCCACACAGAGAAGAGGCACCAATGAAGTGCTGTGCAATAAGACGGCATTGTTCGATGAAGCGGTAGCGCGGCACCGACTGGGAACGGCCACCGCTGACCCTGTGGGGGTGTTTGTGAAACAGGAACCTCTCCTCTCCCGTCACTGCCAGCGTACCGTGGACATGCCTTCATTCTCACTGCATCCGATACCGCCTCTCAATAAAAAACAATAACCGCCACTTCTGACCCTGCGGGGTGTTTGTGAAGCAAGAACATCTTCTCTACCATCACCGCTAGTCTACCATGGACATGCTTACAGTCTATACGAGTCTCACTGCATCCGATACTGCTTCTCAGTAAAATACAATAACCACCACTTCTGACCCTGTGGCGTGTTTGTGAAGCAAGAACCTCTTCTCTACCATCACCGCCAGTCTACCATGGACATGCTTACAGTCTATCCGAGTCTCACTGCATCCCATACCGCTTCTCAGTAAAATACAATAACTGTCTCACAAAAGTGCCAGGTCTGGGTTATTTACTCCCCTCCATTTAGTTGCACTTTTGTGTAAATATTTTCCAACTGGGCAAATTCAATAGATGCTTTGGACATGAAATGGTCGATGCGACCTGGACATGGGAAGATTGGGTGGGGGTGAGTGTATTACACGAGGAGGGTTCAAGGAGGTTTGAAAAGATTATGGGAAATTGCATGCGTGGTAGGATGGATGGTGCATTATCAATTTGCAGGCAAGTTTCCTGGGGAAAAAAAGAAGTGCATGTAATATTATTTGAAGGCAAAATCTTAATTAAAGAAATATCCAATATTCAAGACTTCCTTGGGGCTGGCTATTATAAGAGAGAATATTGCCAAAGAAATAGAATATCACATTGGAACAGATTACATTTTCATGAATATGGATTTGTATGCTTTGGATTAGAACGGACATTCCAACTTTCCTTTTTGTAACCTACATAGCTATACAGAACAACAAGCAATAGAGGTAGTAAAAACTGTTTCCTCTAGGCTAAGTACGAGGCATTTGACGTTGAAATATAACACTATTGACTCCTCATACAGCTGTGAATGCATGTTGTGTTATTGCACTCTAAAACTTTGATAAAAGCATTGGTTTATCGAAAGCTTCAGTAGTTTCTATTTAGGAAGCAGCAAAGTGCTATATTGACAAAGATAACACAATATTTAACTGTAATAGTGAGGGATTGCGAGCATGTGAAGAGTATCAGAACCTAGTAAAGATAGACAGAGTTAACCCTTTATAATATTACAATCAATCACCGTTTCTGCTCCATATGGCAGTATTGGCAGCCTACAGCAATGAAGTGGTTAAATGTGCTAATGTTATGTATCGATGTTAATGTTCTTTATGAGTCTTGACCCTTAGAAAACGTGCAATGTATATTCTTACACAGTGAATCAATCTTTATGCGGATCATTCGTCAAATGCCCTCAGCCGACAAAAGCAAGAGAATAATAAGCTAATACTTTATGACATTTGTCATAATTTACAACATATGAATTAATTATGACGACATTTATGATATTTATGGGCCAATTTCCACATCTGCTGATGTGAGGTGAAATGAAATAGCAGCTATTGACAAAGAAATTGATTATTGATCTTGATTGATTGTATTTCTTCCATATATATCATACATATACCATCACATAAGTCCTCTTAAAACAGACAAATTACTTCCAGGAAATTGATTATAATCTCTGCAATGAATATTCATATATGTCATCTCCTAATCCATCTCACCTAACAAGAAGATATCAGCTTTTGTTGTGGGTTTTTCCCATATGATTATAAGGTACAGTATGTAACCTTTCACCTTTAAGTGACCATTGAGGATACGAAAACAGCCCATCATGATATTTATATGCAATTTTAAAGCTGTGATCAAACCATGTTTAGAATTAGGACTGGCTATCGATATAGATACGAAAGATCGATAATCGTCAGCTCAATATCGATAAATATAAGAAAAATCCGTTCTGAAAGTGTTTACCTTTTGATGACAATTTATCCGAAAAATCAATATTTTGAAATGAATGAGAGAAATATTTGAAAATACTAGGCCTTACTACTTAACAAGCTCACAGTCTACTCACATATCATCTGCTGCTTGCTTCCTGTCTTATGAAACTCTGGTACAATTAAATATTGTACCATAAATACAAACTTTATTTTGTAATCCATAAATCTGTATAGGTATCAATAATCACTACTAAATATTTTCACATTATGTATGTAGGAGCGGATTTAGTAAGTTGGATAACTTTTTTTCAATCCTTTTCTTTTATTGATATATATATAAATTTAGCCAGTACTATTTAGAATGAGAATATCCTCACCAATATACTGTTGCACATAAATATAAATAAATAACAGGAGCGGGTTTTCTCCTAAGTTGGCATAACTTGTACCCAATCCCTTTCTATTGTGAATAAAATATGTTTA
>JAUTBX010123341.1:0-10742 GCA_032361465.1 Lepetodrilus tevnianus | reverse complement strand
CGCTCAATTTTCTATTTTTTTCATCGCAGTGCGGTCGCAGTACAAACGTGTCTTGGTGTGACAGGGGTATTAGGTACGTATGTATGGAATGTAATAAATATATGTATCTAATTAATACTTGAGTAGATTTAACTGACCAAATGTCTCTTTTAATTTTTCAGGTTTTGTGAAACGCTGGAAGGATGCACCAAACGCGGTTTAATTGACCGCCGGAATAACACGAACACTGACGGAATCGTACGAGATTGAAGTCGACAAACATTCGGAATGTATCCAGCTTCTTTAGGAGCTTTAGTGCATTATGTCCTTCACCTTGTGTACGTCCTTCACCTTGCAAATGGAGATTTACCTGATCGACTGCGAATAGGTGAGACCAATCATTACTTATAATGCATGTTGTTTTTGTTTTCTATTTGTATTTCTTATTATATTTTATTTTATTATTTCTGCATTATATTATAAATGAGTATAGATATTATGTTTTATATTTCAAAACTCAAGATAGTCATATTATTCTAACATGCAGTGTAACTGTATACTAAGAAAACAAGTGATCAATGATTCATAATCCAGGTTTGCTTTTACGCTTTGAGATAATCTTCAGTGCAAAATAGACATTATTTTGATATCATGAACGATTTATTTTCTATGGGGAAATAATAAATTGGTATTACTAGTAATTATATGCTTAGTATTGTAACGTAGAATGAACAGCGATTTCCTGAAATATATATATAAGTTGGCAATATATATTTAAGTTGGCAATATATATATATATATATTATATTGCCAACTTAAATAATTAGTTATCATGAGAGTGTAATCAGGTACTGTTGCTATCAGTCTGCATCTATAAGATGTAGACAAGTGTCTAAGCTGCATGAAAGGTACTGATACTTATTACACTTCTAATAATATCCAATGTATCTTGATATATTAGATAGCAAATACGTGTACTAGTATATATGTATATTTGTTTTTATACAAACAAATACAGCGATGTTCTTTAGCACTTATGAATAAGGAAATATATGTATCAGAAATCCATAGGAAAAGGACACACATCCTCGTTGGAAGTTCCAAATGCACTTAATAACTGTTAACCAAAATGCATGTGCTAGAACATGGGTTCTTTGAAAGGTGACACATCATACGATTCCCATTAAGAACTGTGATAATATACGCACAGCAACTTGTATCCGAGTACGTACTCAGCAGGTTAATTACTTTACACAAACTAAATGGGTAATGATGTATGTTGGCTATCATGAATTATGCAAATTGAGTATCAAAGCGGGCACATGCTGCTCGTGATATTTGAATAATTGGTATTATTCTCTCTGATAGGTGATCTTTCTTGTGCAAATGGGAATGCATAGCTATCGGGGACGTTTTTAAAGTAATAACGGGGGACTAAATCATGCCGCTAATACGATTAGGCCCTGATTCATAGATAGTGCAGGCCAGTTGGTAGGTGTTCTGTAGGGATTCATCTTCTGAACACCTTCTACGAAGGATCAGACGTAGAGCACATTATGAGAACACTTCTGGGGATGGTTGGAATATAATTGATGGAATTGTTCTATGCATAAATACTATGAAAATAATACATGTTATATACAAGTATGTGTGTATCAACGTGGAAATAGATACTGGTCGACTGATTTATATAATCATAACAGGTAGAACACTGGCAACAGGTTTACTATATATACATGTATGTAAGTATATATATATATATATACTTACACATACATCAATAGCAGTGATGCTTATTTATCAAGTATTGTTCGTGAAGATAAACATTATTGAACGTGCATTTACATATATATTGCCAAGCATTATACTATTAATATATCCTTGATAATTGCAAAATAGTCAACTTTTATTGTCATCCATCCAATATTGGTATTCATGTGTCAGTAATACCAATTCCAGTTGTAACAACTTGGTGTGCGTACTGACTAATGAATTCTACTTTGCTAAAGGCTGTCGCAAAGTTGTCCTTTATTTTGTCTACATTATTGAATTCGGTGTTAGCTAAAACTGTATGTTATTGGCAATAATGATTCACCTTCCATATAATACTAAGTATTCCATTGGCCAAGGTACCAGGGGACACCCACATGCATATTTATTTATCAGTCACGGATGCGTTATTTAGTTAGGATATCGTTTCAATGATAATACGCAGTTTGTAAATGACTTCGGTTATACTATCCGCATATACATTGCTAAACATTAAAGCTATTTTATTGTTCATTTAATAGCAATGTGAATGAACATACATCGTCGTAATACACACTATAGAAGCCGCCCACGATATAGGTTTATCAAGAACATCTGTTTCAGCTAGCAAGTTACCGGTATTATATGCAAATATTTATTTCTTAAATTTCCTAGAGGAAATTGCTTATAATCACAACATGCTTTGGAATACTGCATTATACCGTATTGCTAATAGTCATGCAATCTGCTTTTTGAAAAACTTATTCTTTCCTCATTTACGTGTATCTGATACGGATATGGTTATGTTACCAGAGGTGTTCGTTGCTGAACACAAGTTATGCTTCCAACGCATTGCTTGCTCTTAAGATCCGGTGTACTGTATTAGCAATTATGCCGGACAGAGGTTCTGAAGATCAATATATGTCCCCTACATAATTCCATAACTTCCTTGTCCCGACCGCGTGCTCAGCTACTGATGATGTATATCAATTGCTGATGGTTCTTCACCCTATACTGGAGATGGTGAACCACTGGAGATCCCGAATCCCCTCCCGAACACTGGTCTGTAATTGTTGGATACGTACTAAAGAGAAGCCTAGCAAAAGAAGTCGTACACCTCAATGGATGATGTCGTTTTAGGCGGGAATGCCTATAGAAAAGTATATAATTAAAAGGAGATACTATCCTTTAACCCTCTCCCTGCTGGATTAGACACAATCCATGCTTGGATTAGACACAAGCATTGCTCTTTTGGACTTCTCCATTTGTCTTCAACATGGAGAGGGTTATACACAATTTAGCGTAATTATGTATTAAGTTTATTGTCGTTGATCGTCCTCTTAGACCTGCAGGATGGTGTCCTCTGTACACGGGCGTACGTAAGAAATATATCCTGAAATCGCATTACTGATAAAGTAATTCTTCATTAGATTTCTTGATGTTGACCATCATCTGAAACACATGTCTATTGCCATCTGACATAGAGGATATCAATATGTAGTGGCCATGTGTTTTAGAGGATGGGCGTCAGTGGAAGACGTCCGATTGTCGAGAAAGCAATTGAATTATATTAACTACGTGAAAACATGTTTATTATATCCAGATTCTTCAGTAGTACTGCTTCTTAGAAATATCCCTTATTATGTGGCATGTTTTGATAACCTTAGTACACCTATTTAACGCCTTATTTCCTAGTATAAAATAAAAAACATCACACACTATCATACCAACTAACAGCAATACATATAGCCTACTATACATATAGCCTATACAAGATTGTTATCCATATTTATGGACAACTGGTTCTAGAATTAACAAAGGAGACATATCCTATTTTATATTACATCTTCTCGTCATTATATAACTCGAGGACGTTTTTTTTAAAACCAAATGGTTTGTTACGACACTCGATATACACTGATGCCATATGATAACGCAATTGCGTCTTAGTTGTGATTTGTCTGACATGATCTGAGTGTGCTCAATGATGCGTATTGACACTGATTACGCAATGAGATATGTTATTTATTCTTCTTATTTGTGTGTGTGTTGTTATGTGTTGGTCATGATGAACATGCACATTATTACTGGCCTATTCCATGTCCTTCACAACCTGCTCCCTGGCCTACATAACACAACGTTGACGGAGACGTCATGGGAGCTCCTATAGTCAGTAGATGGTAGCGGCAGAGGAAGGCCTATTGCATGCATCCTTTCCCCGTCCTAGTTATATCAAATCAAATCAAAACGTGTATTGGTAACATGGCAATACTAATTTGAACACCTGTGTTCCATATTTCTGGGGATATGGGTGTGTTTCCTATTAACCTTTTGCTGTAACACGGAACATCTGTGAACAGACTATAAGAAAAGTGTCTGGCTCATGACTTGCCCAGCATTCTTGACTCCTACCCAAGCTTTCAATGACAGTTGGACGTCTCCTATATAGCATGCTTTCTGATGATGTACCAAGATTGTCCTTAGCGTATTACAGTCTCAAGATGTCTCAGTTCGTAAAGAAGGTGTATCTACTCGAAACTCTCTGATTATCTTGGATGGCAGTTTAACACCAAAGCAGTTCCGTTTTAACCAATCATAATAATATACATTCGGTATATTGATATGGCAATTGTTGATAGTGTAGTCTACGCTGGCTTTAGGAAACGGTTCAAAGATGTTGGTAGTGCTGTTCTGGGACCATGACAGCGTAGTATAAGAAGGTTATAAATGTGACTGCACAGTGTTTTATGCAGTGTTGATTGGTATGAGTCTGTAGTCATCCCTTTATGCATCCAGCAGTAAGAAATGTAAATTATTCGTTATTGCCTGTTGCCTAGCACCAATACAACGTCGTGTAAGTGCAGCTACTATACAGAGGTCAAGGACACGATGTCATCCACTGCAATGCACATCTCTGTTTCTGCCCTGGTTCCTACCTATTGTTACTACAAACATCAACCGTGGCTCCAGAGAATTACGAAGCAATACCGCCCTTTGTAGCCCAGAACCAAAGAGACATGATTCATTGTTTAACATCGTTCTGCGATGTTTGTTCAAATCAATACTGTCTCCGCATAAAAGCTGTGCTTTCTCTGTGATAACTTCATTATTCAATCAGACACGAAGGGTTGAACGCTTGTTGATATTAAATGGCACATATCAGTTTGAACCCACTCACGAAAACACTGGCGGAGAGAGGTGGACTGATAAAGCTGCACAATTGCTTACAATAAACACTAGAGGAAGCCTCGTATAAAAACCGGTCCATCCACCAGGCACGAAGAGTTGAACGTTGGTTGATATTAAATGGCACAGATCAGTCTGAACTCAAGGAAAGATCTGAGAACCTTGTATTGGAAATATATTATAAGCATACTAAATGTCTTGGGTCTTGGGTCGTATAACGATCGTACGCAGCGCTATGAGAGTCGTAATTCGTTATCGTTTAGTGGAACAAGAACGTGATGTTCGTCTATGCTGCTTGGTTCGTGTCATTATGCGAGTTATTTCTTCATACAAACACGCTGTGTATTAACTATTACATCCCCAACACTCATTGGCTACTATGGCCTGGTCATTACCTGTAATTATAACTGCATTTTCCTATACGATTTATACAATGTGTGTGATGTTCGCTTATATTATACTGATTGGTTCGTGTCATTACGGTTGTGCGCTATCTCTTCATACAAACGCATTGGGTATTAACTACTACATTCCCAGCACACTGGCTAATATGGCATGGTAATCATCTGTGATTATAACTTCATTTTCCTATAGCATTTATACAATGTATGTGATGTTCGTTTATACTGCTTGGTTCGTGTCATTACGGTTGTGCGCTATCTCTTCATACAAACGCACTGGGTATTAACTACCAACACCCATTTGCTACTATGACTTGGTCATCATCTCTAATTATGGCTTCATTTTCCTACGGTAGCCTCTTTGACAACTAAATGGATAAAAGTAGGGCATGGCCTATATATACAATCTAAGTACATATATGACTATGTTATAGGGTAGAACGAGATGGGTGCCCGAGACGGTACGCTCATTACGGTACGAACACGCATTAACTGAGATTTGGCGGTCTCATAATTACTGGGACAAGTGGCTACTTGTAGCGACCGTGAAGGACGCGAGATCAGAAGATATCAATAAATTAACACCTTCGCTGACATAGAGCCAAACTTCGCCTCCAAACTAATAATATACGGGCGTCCATGTGGAATGTTTATTAACGGTCTCTGGCGCGAAATCAATATGGCGGACTCCTCTCATCACCTCCCGCCATTAAATGGCTGCGGTTTCATTCAAGGATGTTTAGTCTACAGTTGTATTCGACTTTTATTGGTGTAGTCCTGCGTAGAAATGTCCGAGGGTAACGGTGAAGTTTCTTCCAGAGTCTTTGAATAATGAATGTAAAAGTTCATCATGTTTTTTAGTCTATTGGAATGGCTGCCATTTACGTATGGCTACGTCTATTTCTGTATGTGGTTTATGTCTACTTGTCTCTATCTGTCAATATTGTCTCTATGGGTGCCGCTTTAATTTGTCAGTTACTTGAAGCATGTGCTTGTGAGCTTGAAATTAAGCGTATGGTGAGGATTGCTCAGTTTTACAACGTGTTACCTCACTGCGTATTCATGCTATTTGTTTATGATTACAATATTTAGCCAGCCATTCTTCCGTTAATATGGCACTTCATGAATTTGTTATATATTGAATTTCTATCCTCAAGTACAACTGTAGTCTTGGTTGATATATTGGGACCCCCCCCCCCTCCACACACACACACACACACAAATACACCGCACACACACAACTTAATGATTATACAAATAATAATAATAATAATACAGCTGTATATATATATATATACAGCTGTATTATTATTATTATTATTAATATATATATATATATATTAATAATAACAATAATAATAGTATAAACCACATCAACAAAGAACACACACAAAAGCAACCAGCAAAATAACATTATTAACGCTGTAAGATGTGACATGAACACTCTTCCTTACCAAATAACAAAGATAAATTATTAGAACCTATTATACCAGTTGATATCGGTCTCGGCGGAACCAACCGTCCTCAATACTTGACAATGCGCAAACTAGCTGGATCACTTGGAATCGTCATCGTCAAACTGATGTGAGGCACCATCAGTGCCAACCTTTAGAGTGTTATGTTCCCAGATCTAAGTGAGGCGTTTGACTTTGATTGATACATGGAAGTCCTCCAGACCGCTGTAAGCATTCATATAATGATAACAGTTGGACGCTTTAAGGGTGGGTTGAGTCTACAGCGAGACTCGGCTATTACCGTTCCAGAGTTAAACGTACAATGGCATGAACTCGCATCGACGTCATCAGTTTTATGTATACCATGCATGTCATACAATTCGTAGAGGGTTGCATTTGCTTGTTCATATTGAAATTCATGCACTTTTACAGAGATAGAAGAATATGTTTAATTAAGGAATTCGTATGTACAGTGGTGCGAACTCGCATCGACGTCATCAGTTTTATGTATGCCATGCATGTCATACAATTCGTAGAGGGTTTCATTTGCTTGTTCATATTGAAATTCATGCACTTTTACGGAGATAGCAGAATATGTTTAATTAAGGAATTCGTATGTGGCGTATGTCAATATAGTCAAAACCCCAGAATACGAACTGATCAATATTTGAAATAAATCGATACATTGACATATGAAGTAGTGCACGTGGCTAATTGATGTCTAGACTCGGATTAGCTGCGGAGAATATGTAGATGTGTTGTTCCATTATTGCGGATTATTACTTAAATGGTTTCATTATGCACCACATATGTATTGACCAGTGGGTGTTCTGTTCTATTGTGCTGTTATAATGTATTATATGGGATACGGTACGAGCCACAATTTATAACAGGTGAAGCTTTTACTTGCAGATTAGTATTATAATTCATATTACTGTGTGGCGGAAAACAGACATACTGTATATAATATAATATTTGTTTAAAAACAAATCCTATTTCATATTTAATAACTGTTGGTAATATAAACTTTTCTGGAATGAGAATTGTAATTAAGAACAAGTCTTTAAAAAAGTATGTTATTATACTGGGGTTTATGAGTTTTGACAAAATCAATTTAATCAAATTACAAAATGCATGAATTGAAATTTATAAAAAATAATAGCAATCTAACAATATGTTGCATGAAATGGCAACATTATTTTGACATTATCTTTTCAATCGCATATGAGTAGGCGATGTATTTATCAATACACACCATCGAATAAAACTACTCGAATAATATATTTCGATTACTGTATCTGCATTGCTTTAATGTGTTGGCTGACCGACTTTTGTTCAACATTAATGCGCATAATCTGTAATATCGTCTAAATTAAACCGTTGCGTCACAGAACCTAACGGCAATGATTCCAATTAAGGTGAGATAACTCCTGTCTGACTTCGAAGACCGGTTGTCACCGTTGGTATATATATCGAGCCAAACAAACACTACATCAAAATTACATGTTGGTGGTAACTTGATAGTGTATAACAAACGATATACCTCCTGAGCTGTAAAACGTATCATTGTGACAAGAAAATGCACCAATCCATATATATCAACAGTTGTCTTGACTTATCGGGATCAGTACCCCGTGTAACTAACGGAACGGAACTCTACTAAATAGGTTAATATAAACTGGGTCACCTAGATGATGCATCGTTTATTGTACCATATGGACTATTTTATACTGACCAGTATCATGCAATCTAACGATAAGAATATACATATATTTGTTTCAATAACGTTATTATTTGCTTTATGGAGTCTGTAGAAACTATTGCCTGTATAATTAATGTCATACATTCTCAGAAGACGATCCATTTGATGGGGAATATTCTTGGTATTATCCATAACGTAATTGAACAGATTGTTCAAGATGATTATTGATTTTAAACTTAAGATTATACTACCATTGTGTCATCATTACTATTGATTGTATCATATACTTGTGGTACACTTGTTTGTTGTACTGTGTATAGACCTGGCCCTGTGTCGTGATTACGAAACTTTTCTGAGTACGATTTCATGCTTGTTAAAGTCTAGTGGACATAAATGTACGATTGTTCTCTGGAACCGTGGGCAGTTCTGCAGAACGAAAACAACTCTACGACTAGTGGTCAAACATCTACGTGTACATACGGAAGCTACGATCAGTGGAACAGAATCAAGGCTGATTTGAACCCCACTGATCAAACATTTATGTATTCTCGGAAACAACTAATCACATTGTAAAATACAAACTGGCATTTACAAATAATGGAAATGCATTTAGGTTACACATGTTTTATATGTTAAGTTAAGTGTGAAGAATGCAATTGTGATAACTTAATAACTCATGATGAATTGCCAATGTCATATTCAAAGTGTAATAATGGTAATATCAGACTACAGCGATACATTATACAAGAACGCCATTTATCACGTTTCTTTTTACCTCAATAATAAATAGTCGTCCCATCATAATTGACTTATTTATGCATCGCCAACGGTATCAACATCAATTATGTTCTTGGTTTCTTTACAGAGATAGTCATCTCCGATCTGCATATATGTTGTTGAGTCTTTTTCTAACACTGTTAAAACAGTCTGGATTAAATATCAGTGACGTCAATGCATACAGCGAAAAGATACAATTATACGATGGAATTGAATTCCGTCGACAATAGAACAATTGTGTCTGGTTCTTGTACTTTTGACGGTAATTATGATGCAGTATTTGAATCCTCCGTCAGTACTGATGCCGACTTCCTAAACCTTTGCTGGTCTGTACGCTTAATCATCTGTATAAGATTGATAACGGTGATACAATCCAGAATCTATTGTACATCAGGCCCATACATCAACATGCTAGACATAATTATATATAACGGAGAAAGCATATATCTTCATGGTTGTGTTTTTCTACTTGACAATAACCCAATGTGAAATGCGAACCTTCCCTGTCTTCTATAGTCTGGCTTGCATAATAACGTCATAGTAAATAAATGTTCAGTGTGTATATTTGCTGAAGATCTCTTGTCATATATTAATATGGTATAATACAAATATAACCTTTCACAAGTATATATTTTCTGATAGCATGTCCTAATTTTACAATATTGAAAGCTAAGATGTTATATAATTAAGCATCTGCCTACGTGTGTGTATCATCATTGTTCTGTCAGTATACCAGCCGGTTCTGGCAGGTATTCAATGCTACGGATGTTACGGGTTTTCCTCGTGCCCTAAACTGACAAATCGTGATATATACGTGATAATATAATCTAATCCAAACTCTAAACCACAATTTAAAAGAAAAACGTGTGTGTATTAATAATGTTCATACCTTTATACAGTTCTTATTTTACCGTTGACTATAGAGCTATGCATCATATAAAAGGCGAAACTATGTGTGTTATTCTTTCATTAATATAAAACAGTATGTCTGTATAGTCAGTTCGGTTGACTGTAAAAGTAAATAATGTATACATAACCTATTAGACTCGCTTAACTGGTCTATGATATGCAATGTCATTATAGCTCAAATACCTGGCCCCGAGATTACGAAACCTTTCTGAGTACGATTTCATACTCCTCAGAACTTTGTTAATAAAACGTAATTTATTTTAGCATAGCACGCGAGTTGAGCATACACAGTTACACAGAAAGGTTTCGTAATCTCGGGGCATGGTTTCCTGGCGGATGTTACAATACTAACTACTATTATGTCTGCATTGTCAGGTGCGCTGTTTGAGAAGGCTCACGATGGACAGAGACAGGCGTTTGAGTGGGCCGTGGAGAAGATCAACCTCCGAAACGACATCCTCGGCAACACCATCGTCGTCGTCGATGACCAGGAGGTGTTGGAGCAGGACAGCTTCAGTGCACAGCGGAAAGGTAGGTCTGACTCTCTTGTCGTAGTGCCTGGGCAGCTTCAGTGCACAGCGGAAA
>JAUTBX010123330.1:0-10742 GCA_032361465.1 Lepetodrilus tevnianus | reverse complement strand
AGACCTCTATATTAGAATGGTATTGACATATTTACACAAGCATTTAAATAAACGTAGCTGTAGTAATGTATCTGACCATCAAGGCAGGCATGAACACATTATGCAGATTATGCTGAATACTGAATGTTTATGTTCTATAAGAGAAAATACACTCAACTACTGGTATGTTATCAAAGAAAACTTAACGTGAAATTACCACAATGTGTTATTTCTGTTATTGTTATATTCCTGGGCTAATGAATCGTTGCCAGGGCTAATAAGACCTTAACAGTGTTAGCCCTTTGGGCTATTGGCAGTTTTTAGTTAGTTTCTAACGCTGTCCTCACGGTAATAGTAACCGTAATGGTATGTTTGCGAAACCTATGTTGACGTTATGAACTTTACAATACATAAAATCTCACTTTCAATTTTTGTATATATATATTTATGATTTCTTTCTTTTTCAAAGTTTTTAACCGATATACTTTCAATCTTTTTATCATGATTAGGCCTTTTATTTTTAATAAATTGGTTCACAGATTGTTTTGAGGGAACTCTAATGTCGGAGGAGGGGAAAAACAAAATTGGCCAATAGATTTAATGGATTTTCATTAAATATTGAATATTAAATATTGAATTGTCATGAAACTTAGTCCCACCTGCTGAATAAAATCAAAGTGTTCTATTTATGCATGTGATCAGGCAACTTAACTCGCCTTCAGCAGGGAGAGGGTTAATATACATGTAATACTATATTTCCACAATATTATTATTAGTGACCTGTTTAAAATGGAGGGAAAACCACCATAGATCTAGATATATATGTATAACCAAAACCCCCCAAAAATCACCTCACCACTCTGAATGAACACAAACCTTCAGCTTTAGATCCTTTTGGTATTTGCGTGAAGGAACATAAATGGTAAGAAATGTTTTAATTAATTTTTTTTTAAATAATGTTTCCCCCCATTTTTCCAATATATATTTTTTTCCCCATTTTCCCAATATTATTTTGTCCCCATTTTCAGGGAAATGGAGTCAGCAGATCCGTGAACCAATTTCTAAAAAATAAAAGGCCTTATCTTGCTATTATGTCAGTTTTAGTTGTCATTGTGACATGATGTACTGTCATTAGGTTTCTTTGAAAGCACTATCATCAACCGCATCATATCACTCCGACATTATTCTTGCTTGCATGTTACCAGCTAAGGAAGAAAGATGCTGAATAAATAATTATGAATCAAAATGAGCTAAAGATGTGCAAACATGAGACTAGATGAACAAGAGGACATAACTATTGTATCATGCAAATGCCCACCAGAAGGTGATGCATGTGATACTTTTAACATTTAAGAATGGTTTTGATAAACAATTTGCTTTAAATTATTTTCTTTTGATTAGGCAAATGTGTAGTTTTTTTTAAGTTATGCAAGTTGTAGCAGTATCACCCATTTGCATCCTTTGTATGGATTTATGGATATACACGTAAAACACATGCCCAAGTGATATTGCTACAATGAATTTGTTTTGCTGAAATGTTTAAATCTGTAACAGAATTATAGGACTTGCCGGTATACCATACAGTATTGAAAATCAGCAATATACGTGGAATATATGAGATGGAACAAAAACAAAATTTGTAACAACAAATTTTGATATAATCTTTTGATTTCGTCACTGATTGGTATTTCACTCGCATCTGGAGGCAAAATACTAGTTGTTTACACTTCCATGAGACGATAGCTTTGACATTCTAAGGCATTTGATGCATAAAATCATGGTTTGTTGACCTATTTCATGGTCAAACATATTTTTACTGGAAAATATGTACATTTGATTTGTTTACACAAGTATAATGGGCAACAAGCTACATTTTTCACATGTCACACTAGTTTAAAATATTTTCATATTTTCTATATCACAACAATATATGCGAACATTTTCATATTGAGCCATTAACTTTTCCGATAAAAATTAACTATATATTTTGTTTAAATGTAAATAGGAAATGGAAGTTTATTCGGACAAGCACAACTGTTTTCTGCATCATGAGTAAAGAGTTGTTTCTGATTTCACTGAGAAATTACGAATGGCACATTCATTTATTAGTCTATATTACTGAAGATAGCAATTTGCATTGTAACCAATGTGAGTGAATCATTTTACCGCTTAAATTGAGTAGGGAAGATATTTCTTAATAATAAACTGCAACGTAAAGTACTAATTTTAGGAAACCTTTTGTCAAGGGAAGTAAAAACAAATTTGTATTAGATTACATGTTGGTATAGAAGCACTCTAAAATCTTTGCATTCTATACAGACATGGTAGAATCATTATGACAAACAATAACTCCCCTGTAGCATGTGCAACTTCTCTCTCCATCAAGAAACTACTATTATTTAAAAGTTAAACCATTCCCACTAGCGTTAACATTGCATTAGAGTTTACGTAACATATCTCCAACATTTAATCTACAACTTAAGTTGTGCCCCTTTGCTAGTTCTGCTTTCAAATATATTGCATCATGTAATCAAGGTATTATGCAAAATAGCTAGTTGTTTGAAAATATTATTTTATTATGAAATAATAATATATTTCACTAAGAAACTGGAGAGTGAGTCTTCTTTATTCTTCTTACCGGTCGATTATTATTGTTTCATGTTTATTGAACGGTGCACATGATATTGATAAGAAAGAATTTTTTATTTTGGGTAAAGTTTGAGGTTTTTAATTTACCATTAAAATAATAAAATTATAAAATGCATAGAATGTTTCGTTAGATTTATAACCTTTATGAAGGTTGCCAAGGTTTGCTAAGACTTGTAGTGTCAGGCTTGTTCAATTGCAAGATAGTTAAGTCCCTGGGCACCTTATTTTTTTTCTTTATGCAGGGTTAGAACTTAACTTTAAAGTATACTCACCCGAATAATGCTTTTGTATAAATAACAAAACATGAAATTTCTACTAACCCAATAAGATACCTTTAACATTATGAGAAATTGATCGGGCCGCAGGGCCCTGTTATTAATGAAATTCTACTTGATGTCTAGGGGCGCCACGGTTTGCCTATCTCGCGATACGATACGTATCACGATACCAGGCTCATGATACGATACGTATTGCGATTACATTTTAAAGAAATTTGGGAAGATTTTCAGTAATCATGTTATATGTTATATGAAGGTAATTATTTCTTAAAATATCCAGTACAAATTAGTCGGTCATGAAGAGAAACTTTGAAAACAATATGTTTTGTCAATAAAACACTTAAAATCCTTGTGAAAAATACTGAAATCTAACTTTAAACTCAATAAGAGCGGAAATAACCTGTTAAAATCAGCAATATTATGAAAACAAATTGATCTGAACATGCATTTAGAAATCGATTCACATTAAAATTATGAATTGATTCACAAAGACACAATCATGTATCACGATATAAGAGGTAAAATCGCGATGCATCGGTGAATCGTGACACCCCTATTTATGTCCAAGTCTTATTACACAGTAATCGTTGCTTTTATTGTCATTTTCGTCCATTTGCAAATGGTTATTTCTATGTGTTGTAGGTGGGTGTTCAATGGATGTTGGAGATGGGTCCCCAGGAGGACTACATCGAGACAGTGGTGACATGTGAGGGGGACTATGACGACCCTCAGCTGCACAGGCGCCTGGAGAAGTTCCGGCGCAGTCTGAAGGACCTCCTTCTGATGGGTGAGCAGCAGGGTCGTACTGTAGGCGGGGCATAAGTCACGGTCGTGCAGTAGTATGTCGGGGCATAAGTCGGGGCCCATGCATTGCGGTTACTGTTGCAGGATATTACGTGAACCTCGAATTATGCCCAGACTACTGGTACAAGCCTTTCATAAAATGCATTCCGGGCCCAGAGATTACAAAACTTTGGAAAGATTTTTCAGTAATCACTTTATATGAAGACAGAATCGCGTATCACGATATAAGAGATATACAGTAATCGCGATGCATCACTGATACCTGCTAGTGCTACAATTAACGTAAAGCAACTAAGTGATTAGTTGCTACAAAGAATTGCAACTTGAGAAATAGTTGTAGAATTGGTTTATTATAAGATTTGATTGGTTGCCTGATATTTTTCTGTTTAAATAATCGGAAAATATGTGTCGGTCAACATTGAAGGACTGAATAGAAATCTTGATTAAAGAAAGTCTACAACTTTTAAATTGCTACCCTGCCACTTCATTTGCTGTAGGTTAAAGTGTCGTCAGATGTGCGAGAAATATTCCTGCATCAGCATTAATCAACAAATCAGAAACAAATTAAATGAAAGTTTAATTTAATTTTAATTTTATTTTCATTTCAGATATGCAAAAGCTTATCCTGAAGAAGGTGGAACCATGGAATAGTGTACGAGTTACTTTCAACATCCCCAAAGAGGCAGCTTTGAGACTGAAGCAGCTAGCGCAGCAAGGCGACTCGTCCCTGCGCGAGCTGGGAGTGCTGGCCGTGCAGATCCAAGGCGACCAAGTTGTTTCTCTGACCATCGCCGGCCGAAACAATGAGAGGACAGAGCTGATTCTGCGCACCACGGAGACGACGCGGCCCGGGCAGTCGTTGTTCGATTCCGGCCTGCACAGCTCCGACGAGTTGAACTCGCCCGGCCCCAGCAATGTTGAAGTGACTAGAAAGAATATTGCCGATTACCTGAGGCAAGGGACCTCTTTGTTTGATACCATTATAAACCAATCTCAGGCTGGGCCGGGGAATGGAGTGTTCAAGTCTCCGAACGTTGTAGCTACGTCTAGTGAACCGATCCAATTCCGGCCAAACAATGTGATGACCACGTCGCCCTGCAACACGCCTTTGGCCACCAGCCCCACGCCCATGTTCATGGGCAATTACCCACCGGGGCGCAGTCCTACTGGGTACCCAGCGTCGCCCAGCGCGACGTACTCTACGTCCCCCGGTCCCAGCAAGAGCCCCGTTCACCAGCCGAGCCTCAAGTACCCATCGCCGCCAATCATCCCACCAGGACAGTCAGTCGGCGCAGGTAGCTTGAACCACGTGGGCCTGACCCCGCCCCCACCGTACCCGGGCGGGGCAACTGTAAACAACATCTCCAGGGGAGGTAAGGCAGTGAGCGTGTCGAGTCCGCTGCTCGTGAACCTCCTACAGACGGAGCCCCTGGCCGCCGGCTTCAACAGCAAGATGCTGCCTCCCCAGGAGGGCGGACCGCCACCCAAGAGGAAGAGGCGCACCAGGAAGCAAAAGGAAGCGTCCAAGCCTTCTACCGTGACGTCGGAAGGGGAGGTGCCCATACAGAGTGTTCTCAATCCCGTTCTGGACGCGGCCACGGTGCTGACCGGCGACCGCGCCGAGAGCCCGATGGACACGGTCGAGGCGGCTCATCAGACCGCAGAGCTCAACGTCTCACTGAACCCCAACCAGAGACTCACCCCTCCATCACTGATGCCTGTTCTGGAAGACTCCACGTCCTCTCAGTTCAAAAGAAACTCGCCGTTGGACGGCGACAGCTACTTGAACTACAGCAGTGCGGAGTCTGGCACTCCCACGAACCAACCAGGGAACCTGGAATACGACTTCATGTCCCATTCGAGGATACCGAACATGCTGGGCAACAAGGGTTTCCACGAACAGCACGACCCGTTTCCTCCGGAGATCACGGCAGGTAAAATCATAAACCCCTACACCGGGCAGCTGGAGCCCGTGGACAAAAGTCCCGTCAAGGGCGGGCGCTTCGGAGGCGGCGTGCCGGTTCCCAAAAACAAAGCTCAACGTGTGAAATCTAAACCCAGCCGTGAGAACGTTCACGACTTGTTCCTCGACCGGGGAAGGCAACATGTAAACAAGAAAAGTGCTACAGTGACGAGTGAGGACGCTTATGCCAACACCAACATGGCCGGCCATGTGGACGCGAGCAGCGACGTGGTAATGCGCGGCAGTCACGGCGGTGGTGTTTCTGCCAGGACAGCGGAAGTGGAGCAGTGCCCTCCCTTGGTGAGAAACATGGAATGTACGGCAGAAGTTGCTAAAAGTGTGTTAGCGTCGTCGATTGCGACGCCATCTCCACCACCACTGCCGCCACCGCCACCAGCAATGAGTGCTAATGTGCCACAGCAGATCTATGCAGAAACCTCCCAGTCTAGTCAGTGTGCTCCTACTTCAACTGCTGTTCATGTGTCCACCACCTCCTCTTCTCTGTCCAGTACTTCAGTGCCAAGCCCTACTCGGTCTCAAACTACTAGTGTTACCATGCTGGCGGGAATGGTCAATTCCGTGGAAGCCGAGGCTGCCAAGCTGCAGGCTGCCAAATCCTCGCCCCCGCTGTTCCATGGCGCGACCCGCGGACATCCTGTGTTGGACGCCGCCGGAAAGTCGCAGACCCGGTCCCCGGAACCCAGCGCCTCTCGTCCTGCAGAGTTGCATAATAGTGATACCAAGTCCCTATATTCCTCAGACAGTGGGATGCAGACCCCTTCCTCTGCAGCAGCAGCAGCAGCAACGGCTGCAGACGTTTCTGTAGATAGTGCCAAGGCTAGTGCTAAAGTCGACCCCGTTTCATTGCTCAATTCCCCTTCCACCAGAACCACAGAAGCGAACTGCTTGTCTGCCAGCCCCCCGGAAAACAAGATGCCGTCTGAGGGCGACGAGAACTCGAACCACAGTGGCATAATAAACGACATCACAGCCGACAACGCTACCTCGGCCGGGTCCTACCTGGACTCGGGGTCCAGCAAGGTGTACAACCACGACTCCGGGGTCGGCAGCTCGTCCGAGAGGTCCGACGACACGCCCTCCGAGCCGGGGGACAACGAGTTCAGAGGTCACCCCGCCGAGACGGATGAGCTGAGCAAGTCGCAGAAGCTGCTGGAGTGCAAGCCGGAGCCGAAGCAGGTGACCGTGGCGTACGTGATGGAGCAGGACCACGCGAGGCAGCAGACCAAGGACAAGATGGACGTCCCGCATCTGCCGTTCACGAAAGAGAAGGTCGCCTCGCTGGGGCATCTGAAAAATCACACGGACATGTACGGACAACATCCCGGCGATCTCCACCCAAACAATCAAGTTACAGTGCTACAGTGGTCGAGCAAAGACGCAAAGACTTTCGCCGACCATAAACATTTGTCAGATCCCGAGTTGCTGGTGAACTGTCGGACCGGGAAGTTGAAAAACGGTCCTGTGGTGTTAGACAGGTCGGTGCACACAGACTTGGGCACGCCTTCTCCGCCACCCAAGGTTATGGCAATGCCTGACCTGGGCCACAACCTTGGTCTGGCGTTGTCAGACATTGACCACAATCCTGGTCTGACAATTTCTGACATCGGACACAGTGCTGGTAGGCGAGCTTACAGGAAAGGTGTGTATTCCGAGAGGAGGAAATATTTACACAAAATGCAGAATTAACTCTTATAAACAGTAACATTTTCAATTTATTTTGTAATGGAAAATACCTTTTTTTTTTTTAAATTATGGAAAATACTTTTTTGGGGTGGTTATGGAAATGTTTTTTTTTAGGACGGTTATGAAAATGACGAGCTATGGAAAAGACAATTTTAGTTTGGGGTTCTACAATAGACGTTCATCTTAAAAAATGATCATTCTTGTTGACACAGAGAAATCTCTCCCTGCTGGATTAGCAAAGGTACTACTATACTAATCTATGGGGCATTTTCAGTCAACTCAGCACTGCGGCTAGTGCTTTTGTCAACATTAAAATATTTGGTAAAAATACTAAGAGTATACTCGTACTAGCAATAATAAGAAAACCACAAATACAAGTATATTCGTAATCATCGGCAGCAAACATGTTATTGTATTTAATGTAATTGTTGACATGTATAATATACACTCCTGACTAAATAAAAATGAAGAAAAGACACCAAAACAATCTCAGTAAAATCAGATCTCAGCCCCAGTGAAACATCCCGTCTTGTATTCCGATCACGTGCCTCCCAATCACGTGCCTCTTACGCAGTTTTAACCAATCAGTGGCCGGTTTACATGTTAAACGGTGCAAATGAGTTGAAACGACCCTGAGCGTTTATCTAGCCGAGGCTGTGATTCGCTGCAGTCAAAGAGTTCAAATAAACGCAGCTCGTATGGGGATTTCCTGAGACCGTAAACGAGCGAGTATCGTATATATCAGCGATAGAAACTTACCTATAAAATGTATTAGCCCGGATAGTGATACAAATAACACATGTTCACAAAAAGCATGAATTTCTATTAGCTTAAGATACATTTAGCATTGGGAGAAATAGCCTGGGCTAACGGGCTAGTGTTAATTTCTATCCCTGATACATCTGTTTGAACGTTAGTTTCAGATCTTATTTTAATGAGACTGGACACATCCAATATTTTGGTTATTTCCAACCTGGAAGATTTTGTGATTCGGTGGGTCCAAAATTTGAAATCATCATAAATGTCCATTGAATTTACTTTCCATGATGGGATGTAATGTCTGAATTTTCATGGTATGATTATTATTTGGTTCCCAGTGACCCTGGAAATAATAAAAAAACTCAAATTAGGTCATAATAATATGTTATCATTATGTTCAAATTAACCAAATCAACACAGAAATTGGTGCCATGAATCATTTTAAAATGCACATATTTTCACCTTTTGTTTTCCAGTTTGATACAATTTATGTTGTGCTCTGTGCATCTCGAGTTGTTCCCCTTAGTTCTTTTTCATTATATCTACAGTTTTGAGTTTGTTGCTAGATCTGTTTGCAAGGGAATTCTAGTCTGGAGTCTTGCACAAGATAAACTGCAATTTATCTTCTTTTAAAATTTCTGGCAATTTTGTACTTTTCAGAACATCATTATTATTTTTTAATGGTTATTCAAATACTTTTATTCAATTTTTGTTTGCAAAGTGTATGGAGTGGCGTTTAAGAGCATACCAATTTCAAACTGTACGTGTGTAGTTTAATACCCTCATTGCTTTGTAGCCATCTAAGAAGTGAAAAATGTTTTAAAGCATGTTCAATTGCAATAATTTTGCTCTCATATATCATGGTTTCTTTTTATTTCTAGGCCTGTCTTCATCGGATGGCAATTTGCTGCATCCTTCATCACCGAGATCACAACCCAGTCCTGATCTGGGAGGCGAGAATCTGCCGCTGGGCTCCGACGGTCTCAAGAACAGTCAGTCTCACAAGAACTCTCTCTCCCCTGGCGGGGTGCCCGATAGAATGTCAAATTACCAGTGCAATACTTCAAGTCCTGAGTGGCTCGGTCTCCCGGGTATGGCGTCGCAGCCCCAGAGCATCGTATGTGATATTGACGCCGCAGCCGTCGACCCGCACGAGTTGAGTGCGAGTTTCAACCCCGGCGGGAGGCTGGAGACCCACTCGCCGTCTGGCATCGGACTGTTCCTGGCCAACAACGACGGCAGGTGCATGGTGGACATTGACGGCGTGCAGTCCACCGCCAAAGGCATGATACCCCGGGGCATGATGGCGCACTCGCCCGACAACGTGATCGGGTCCAACATTACCAGCAAGTACTCGAAGCGGTCGTCGCCGGTCAACGTGAACATGCTGAACCACATGTATGCGCCAGGCCTGCCGCTCCCCAGACGGCTGACCGAGTCAATTCAAAGGCTGGTAAAACCCCTGGGTGAACCGTCTCTACCTCAGATGAGAGCCTGCAAGGCCGCGGGAGCCGGCAGCGGGGCGAAGTACGGACCAAACGGGGACAAGTCGCCCCGAGCTTCCCACGGAGGCCGGTCGCCGGGGTCAAACGTCCCTCGGAGTAATGCCAGTGGAGGAGCAGTCCCCGCAAGTCAGGCAGCATTAGTATCGGCGTCGGGCATGCCCCAGAACATGCCCAGTCTGCAGCAGAACAGTGTGAGCGGAGCAGCCGTCTCCATGAACCACGGACTTCAGATGGTGTCGGGGTCGCAGATGTACGCATCGCCCGACGGACATTCAGGTAGTCATCTGTCCACTTCAGCCCACCCGCCATCGTCATCATCTCTGTCGGACAGGAACCCAAACTGCAGCTCTCTACAGCATTCCATATCTCACGCCACGCATTCGTCTTTGTCCCTGGAGAATCCGTTCAGCGACGTGGGTGGTGGAGAAACATCAGCTTTGCAAGCCTGCGCTGCCTCGGGCCCTAGTCAGCATCCCGACCCAACAGACTCGGCCCCGTCATCAAACCAGCAACTGGGTGACACGGCCGAGCAGCTAGTGCCTTCGTCTTCGTCCCACAAGTGCAATACTCATAGTGGACCCTCGTCACAAGCTAACCCCCCATATGCAAACTCCACGTCTGCTCCTGCCGACGAATCAGACTCTACTACGTGCGTCGCAAAGCAAGCACACCTCCAATTTGATCTCAATGACAGTTGTAGTGCCGACAGCCATAATAGGATGAACGTAGATGGAGGGAGCGACACGGGCGGTCGCCTGGTCAACTGTGTCCAACCCAGAGCACCGGGAGAGCCGCCGTCCGCTCAGACGCTGTCCGCAGAAGAATCTCAGAACGGAGGCGTGTCCCATAGGCAGCTTCCGTCGCATCATTCCACAGAGCAGAGCGCGGGGAGCGACCTTGGACACGTCCCAGACTCCGACAGCAGAGCTCAAAGGCAGCAGGTATGTCGACCACCACATGAGTCGGATTCGGTGCACACCAACATCTCAAAGGTGCCAAACTCGTCAGTGGAAGTTCCAGATGTGAAAACGGATTCTGGTGAAGGGGCAGCTCACGTAGATCGTGCAGAGGTCCCGAGTGTCATGGACGATGACAAGGTGG
>JAUTBX010123318.1:0-18774 GCA_032361465.1 Lepetodrilus tevnianus | reverse complement strand
CTGCCTTGTTGAAGTGTCTGCACATAGCTGCCTTGTTGAAGTGTCTGCACATAGCTGCCTTGTTGAAGTGTCTGCACATAGCTGCCTTGTTGAAGTGTCTGCACCCTGCTGCTGGAATGTCTTCCATTACTGACTGAGCCGCTCACGTCCCTGCCCGTCTTTACCTTCCTACCAGAGATCATCATTGTACCAGGAAACACGATCCTACTTGCAGAGTAAAGTGATGGCCGCTCTGAAAGCTGTGTTTACCTTACCCAACTTCTGTCATTTATTGTCCTCTTCCAGAGACAGGCCCACCACCAGCTATGTTGATGACTGCCAAGGAAGAAAAAGTGGCATTTTTTTTGGCCATGTCAGCAGATCCGATATTCAATAAACATATTGCAGGTTGTACAGTATTATGATATACTGAAGAGTGTATTGAGCAACACTATTGTGTAGTTGCTGACATTGCTCGTTGGAACAATCAGGTACACTTGCTGTATCAATGGTCAGGTCATTGCACTTACTGGTGTTTCAGAGACAACTGGCTACTGTATTTTACCATCCCATTTTACCATCTCTACTGATTTTACCATTTCATTGTAATTCATGTTGGATTCCTTTTCTAAAACTGTTCTTCTACAGTATTCTGTTAAAACACCCTATTGTATTTCTTTAAAAAATCATAAATATCAATTAATTAATCAAAATTTAAATAGAGACTGATCCCTGGTCTGTTAGCTACATACTCACAAACATATCATAGTACATTGTATTCTATTCTAGTCTTATTACCTTCCTAATTATTATAAGCTTTATACCATAGATGACTGGGGAATATTTTGAACATCCATCCCACATTCTTCCAATCTCAAATGTCACTCGAACCTTTACTGAAGTTCTCTGTTTTCCAGACAGTGTTTTCCAGATTATTTTGGATACATTTAACTTCATGTAAGTGTAAGTTCTTGAATAATAGTCTAAATTGTGCATAGTTATGGACATGTGTATATGTGGTATCTATCTAGCAGTCAAACAAATTGTTACTTGGACATTACAAAATATATATTTGTCAATAGAAAATCCATCAGTTTTTGAATAGCATTGTACATAAGTGTCTTTGTGTGTGACATGAATAGTGATTAAATTGACGTGTTCCTACGTTTAGAATGTCTGAAGTCTACAAAGACAATAACTGGTGTTTCCGTTTGTGGGTCATGCAGACTAGGAACCATCTCGCAGATCTATGGATAAGGTTCACCATGTCATATTTTATGATGCCAGCACAATCTCGTAGCTGACTTAGTGACTAGTATGTAGAAGTTGATCACGACGTTTGTGTTCTCAAGATTGCAATGTAATACATATTCATTGCTTTGATGCATGCACTCTTGGTTTATCTCGACTATCATGTTACACTTGGAGAACTTGCATCACTCCATCACATGAACAGTGAAGTGTATGAGCAACAAGTACTACAGGACACGATCCACAAGGTAACATACTATACTTCATAGACTTTATTTGTCACTTGTGAAAACATAATCTACTATTGTTTATGTTATTCTAGCCTGTGTGGACATAGTGTGGTGTTTATACAAGACACTATGTTTCCTGGGTCGGTCACTAGTACACATGACACTAAGGAAGTATCCTTTAGTCACTGTATACATCTACTAGTAGGCCTGCTACAGGGAAGTGAGACTGGTGTTATGTTAACTTGGTGTGATCACTTGGGCTCCATGCAGATATTTATGTAAGAATTGTTTAATTGGTTTGTGATGATGGTGATGTTTGTGTGGAGTAATTCTCTTGGGATTGAGATCAATTGGCTGAGTATTTATTCCAGAGGATTAAGATAACACAGATCTTCTCCAAGTCCTCCTGTTTATCTGTCTGAGTGTCCTGCTCAGTAAATGTCCATCCAAATCACGGTTCACTTTCTTCAGGAAAACATTCACAATGATTTGTTTATTTCTCCAAGTCTTAATTAATTACCCATCTGGTTGGAACTACATGCATTCAAGCTCAACGCTTGCTTTTCATTGGCTGGACTGGCATTCCAATTTGCGTAGGTTCCTATCATTGGCTGTATACATGTAGGTAGGGAGAGTACTGGTCTATTTATAGTTCTGGCTATGATTAATGGGGACCACATGGTGAGCGGTAGGCCTGTGTTGGCTAGTAGAGAGGCAGAGGGCACAGACAGGACAGTACAGCAGTTACATTCCATCCATATAGTCGTCCATCTAGTCATATGTCCATCTAGTCGGATGTCCATCTCCCCTGTCTGCTGTCCTCACAAATCTGCCCTTGTCTGCAGGCTGTGGTATGTCCATGCGTCCTGCTAACTCGTACATCTAGCCGGTGTGAAGCGAGGGGGGCAGCATACTTACAATATATACATTTACACATACACATATATTGTGCAAGGTAGGCACAAGGTAGGCACAAGGTAGGCAGAAGATCCACCACCTCCGCACCTACCTCCCATTGGCTGAGACAGGACAGCGCTGACACCGGTACAGCCCGGCCCTGCCTCCCTCTCAGCTGGTCCCTGTCTGTACACTCACCTTAGTCAGCTGTGCAGGGTCGAGCTACTGGATCACACCGGAGCTACTGGAACACACCGGAGCTACCGGTACCGGCTAGAGGTTGAGGCCAGCACCTCCGTGCTACTGCAGTACATGTGTCCAGTCAAGAACTAGACCGGTCATCGGTCCGGAGTGTCTCGTCAACGAGTCGGTTTGTCCGTGTTCCACCCTGGATATCCAGAGCGCGGGGATATGCTTCTTTGACAGTGGCGCAGCCGGAGTTGCTCGCCGCCGCGGCTGTGCTTGGCGCCGGACGGTTCACGCTGTCACCCCGCACGCCCACCACCATTCAGCCGCCGTCGGCCGCGGTCGGCAAGTCGTCACTGCAGCGACGGCGACGGCAACAAAAACGACGGAAGGACGCTGCGACAAACCTGGCTGCTGCTGCCACTCTCAGTGAGAACATGGCATGTCTTGTACAGAACACAGCCTCTGTGGGTAAGTGAAAACATGACATGTACAGAACACAGCCTATGTTGGTGTGTGTAAGCATGGCCGGTCTTGTACAGATCACATCCTATGTTGGGGAACTAAGCAGTTTTCTAAACTAAGTAAGTTCCGGTACCATTGAGCCAGAGCAGAACACAATAATTCGTAATTTAACATTGGCCATTTTTACAATATCTCATATTTTTGTCTTCAAGAACTGCTGTTCAATGGAGAATATCGCCTGTTTTTGCAGAACCTAGATGAACATCGTCTACTGGTTACCTTGCTTCGTATCACTTTTCAAAACAGCCTAATAGTTTGTTGGGATTCACCCAGGTCTGGCCAGGCTCAGGAAGCAGCATAGTTGTGTGGGTCGGCTTGCACTGACGTCTTTAGTTCTATCTGCACCGAAGCAAGAAATACTCTGTGGCCACCTTCCTGCCCTACAGCTTCAAATGCTCAGCATATATGATGTTGATGGAATATGTTCAGAGTAGACAATATTCCAACATTTATATGTCATTATTTATAGGTTTCCAGTTTTCTCTCATTAAAAAAAAATATGCTACCATACCTTGCTTCACACTTATATGCTTCACACTTATATTGAGATACCATTTTCTTAGCTTTCATAGTACTGCATTGTTTTAGATTACATTCACATAAAAATAATGTGTTGGAGGTTAAAATTACGTTGAAATACTTTGTTGTAAGTTGTATTTACGTAGAGATACTTTGTTGGAAGTAAAAAAACAATTGACATATATATATATACTTTGTTATAGGTTACAATTAAATAAAGTTACTTTGTTGTGAGTTACAAATTATTACAGAAATGCTTTGTTGATGGATACCATTACATATAAATACTTTGTTAAAAGTTACAATATACATTCATGTAAGTATTTTGTTGGAGTTTGTAATCACATGTTGATACTTTGTTCTTTGTCTCAATGCTGATCTATTTCTTGTCAACTTGGAAACAGTTTAGAAATTATTAATAATAAATGTGTATGTGAACTCCTGCCTTGCTGCAGCGAAAGTCAACAGAGACCAGCTGGCACAGATGTAATGTCACTGGGGGTGGCTCCGGAGATAGTTGCTTGTTTGTGGGGGTAAGGTTGGGGAAGGTGGGGGTTTATCTCCAGGCATAGCTCAGCTTGACCCACTCCCTCTCCTGGGGGGGACATCCATCTTGTGCCAGCTTCTGTGCTTTATCTCTTGTATATAATGTCATGTTCCTACACACTGAACATTGACGCACATCACAGTGCCCGTCACCTACAAGATAAGGATGTTTTACTGCTTTAATCATTTCACACTTTCAGTTGTGTACACAAAACACGACCTGCTCTGCTTCCCCTAACTGGAAAACCTACAAGTCTCGTATCCCTAGAGGTTCATGTTGAATTAATTATTTAGCAAAATGTAGGATCTGAATCTCAAAAAATAAGTTTGAGATTTCAATATGAATGTCCCAGTACAGGACTGGAACTTGAAGAAGAAGCTGACAGACTGATAGCCGTGAAGCTGAGGCAGATGAAACTGATTGCTTTACCAGGGAGGCAAATGAGATAAACTGTTGGGATGGGATTTCATACATGGAAAAAAAGCCACACATGCACATGCATTACGAATGCAGACTGAATGTTATCACAGGATAGTCTCCTGACATTCGTTCCTCAGCTTAGGTCACACCCGCAGGTCACACCCGCAGGTCACACCCACAGGACTGAGCTTAGGACATGTCTCGGAGGGTCGGAATGTTGTGAAGAGTTCTACACTATATCTGTAAAACATAATGATTATCTGAATATTTGCCTAAAATAGCAGAACATTATGCTATTCGTAGATAATGAGGCCACCCTTATTTTTATAATGTTGCTTCTAGGATATTTTGAGCAGAACTTTTATATAGGTTTTATATGGAGCTTATCATAATTACGATACTATTGACATTTTTGTCCCTTTAGATGTAGCAATGTAAATATGAAGCTATTTTTTTTAAAGCATATAATATAAGAAGAAAAATTATATTAGTTTTCCAGTATGTTGCCAAGCACATTTATTTTTTAATGGGAAAAACCTCTATCACTTTTCAGGCAGAAATCCTTGGTGCTATTATCTGAATATGTCTCCAATTACATGCACGTCATCAGGCCTGTGATAAGACTGAATGGGTCTGTAGGAGGGGTCACCGTCGTACTGCTGCTGTAACTGTTAGCTACTGCTCTCTTGTGGCTCTAAAACACCAATGTTTGTGTGCTTGCCTGTAAACATTATCAATATTTAAGGCAATCACGGTAGTTGACCTACTTACTATCTAAACTTATCACTCCCATACACTATGTACACATATACTTTGTTTACACAAGTAGTTTATTCAACAGTATCCTCATTCCTAAAGTCAAACTTGTTACCAATATTTTGACATGTTCTTCAATGGTCTGTCCTCACAAGTATATCTATCAGTACATCGGAGCCTGTAAAGTACATAGTGTATTGGTAAGTGACGTATTATATTTCCAGCATATGGCTTGCATCGCTTCCGTGTTAACAAAGTGTACTAGTATATATTCATATCATGTTGGCCTGAGCATGCATTTTTTATCTACTCACTGAGGGGTAACATAGAATTCTTCATGCAATCAGTTGATGAACAAGGGATTGGGTGCTACAGGGGTCTTGGGTCTTGTATTCATACCACATGGATGTATTTTTCATTAATAATCCCAAGTTGGACAACAACAAACATAGTAATCTGTGATTGAATGGCTTCAACAGCTGTGTTATCGGGTCTTTGCTAACAGTTCTGTTCATTGACTCCCAACAAAACAGTTGCCAATGATAACAGGTTATAATGTCGGGCTTACTTCATCCAGTTAGCAGTATTTTTAGACTGTCTTCAGTATATATAAAATAATCCAAAATTCCATTCCTGTGAACATCATACCTTTCTTCTATTTCTTTTATCCTTCATAGACTTTGCCTATTATACTACCATGAATTGTCTTTTTGACTAGCATGGTTTTCCTTTTGGACAGTGATGAGGAACATATTGATATGTTTTTTTTTTATCTGACTGTATTTTCTTCCAAGTGGCTGTGATTATGAAAGCAATCAGTGAGTGTGTGCTAATGTGTATTTGAGTGTGCCCCCTGCCTGTTGGTCGGTACGATGGACATCTCCCAGCAGGGGTACAGGAAGAGGACTTGGCCAGCTGTAGAGCTCCTCTTACAGAACCCTAGAATGACCACATGATGGCCCATCTTCTGGGGGCACTTTGACCTGGGTGAGGGTCCCTGTTAGGGTTTAGGGAGGGAGGTATTACTGGAGCATGTATAGTAGGGCTTGGTGAGAGTTGGTAGATATATACTAGATATATTTAAAGTAAAAATTCATGTTGAAAGTAAAGATTCACACTAGATCAAAATTCACAAAGTAACAACAATAATGACCCCCATTGTTATGAATATTGATCCAGGCCTCAAAGTTACAATTTTTTCCAAGGAGCCATTTGGCTCCTGCATAGCCAGAAACACTTAAAATACGTGAAATATTGGTTGCCAAATGCAAAATTAGGTCGCCATGGCTCCCAAATTAGTCGCTAAATTGAGGCCTGTGAGGTGAAAGTAAAAATTCACACTAGATATATTGAAAGTAAAGATTCACACTAGATACAAATTCACAAAGTAACAACAATAACATTGACTCCCATTGTTATGAATATTGATCCTTCCTGTGAGGTGAAAGTAAAAATTCACACTAGATATATTGAAAGTAAAGATTCACACTAGATACAAATTCACAAAGTAACAACAATAACATTGACTCCCATTGTTATGAATATTGATCCTTCCTGTGAGGTACTGGTGTGGGGACATCCTTGCAGTATCACAAGACTTAGATATACCTGGGCACCTAGCTAGGGATATTTTAACCCTCTCCCTGCTGAAGGCAACTAGAGATGCCCTAATGAAAAGTGATTTTTGTCTAATTTTCGCAGAAAAAGAGTTAATATGTATTTACCAGTACTGGAACTGAACTGTTTAAGTTTTGTTTTCAAAGTAAATTTGCTAGGACATTGATGTTGATACTAACCAAAGCCTAGGAGGGTGAAAGTAAAATATTTACATATCAGTCTTTATGATGTATATTATATTTACATGAAAGGGCACCTGAGAAAGTTTATTAACCAGAAATATAGCCTTGTATGACTACTACACATATCAGTGAATCACTTCATGTATTTGTCACATGACTGGCCTCCTGTACAAAATAGTATAAGTAAAGTATGCTAGGCTCAATCATAGCCATAGATTATAGATTGTTGAGGATACTCTCCTTATTCCAGTTTGTATTGGAGTGCCATGGTTTGTGTTGGTGAACAATTCATGTTAAAATAGGTCGATGTTTAAATGTTTTCTAACATTATGTCTTAAGTATGACAATAATGATGTCCTATTATCACAATAATACAAGCAATATATTGACAAACAGTATAATTTTCATCTGCCGGTGTTTGATAATGGTATGGAATCACCTACAAGCATTCATAATAGACCGTTTATAGTTAATACATCGTTTGAGTCTGTAATCTGGTCCACAATTATGCTGGAATCAATGTTAACTTAAATCAATACCTGTGATTGTTTGACATTAGAGTTGACAAATATCGTGAACATCATTGGTTCAAACAAAAGTCATTCTCCAATGAGAGTATGGAATGATATGTATATTCAACACCGTGTTTTAGAGCTGACAGTATCGTCAGTGTTTTAGCCTTCCACTGGATCCTGCAATTCCTTAGAAAATGCACCTGTGAATGACAGACTTGTATCATGTAGCAGCTGGAGTCTGACATAGAAGACTGTAAGGTATGTGTAATTTCATGCTTTGTGTATGATTTTGTGTGTACCGGTAAGCTGGATATTGCAGGTGATGCTGAACACTAGGCACCTCCTTGCCCTCATTGAATGCTAGGTACCTGGTGGAGGAAGCAGTTAGATATCATATTGCTTCTTAATTGATCCATGCTGCAACGACCATATCCGAAAATACACTGTAAATCCAGGCTCTCAAAGACTATCAGCTGCTGCTGGAGAGTACACAGCATAGCTGAACAGTGACAGATGCCCACGCTCTGAGGCCGACTTGATAATGCATTGGATACTAGATGTTAGTGTAGGCATCTATATGTATTGGTCATTTGGTGTAAAATATATATATATTGTCCGCATCAAATGCCATCTAAGAAGTAATAATATTGCGAGTGGCTAAATAACACCAGATGTTGAACAAGGATGAATACTTGATGATTACCCCTCCTATCATTACACACACAGTCATGACTGGAAGCTGATATCTTGACATCTCCGTATTAATGATAATGAAATGATGGTGAAAATTCACACCAGCTGGTTGCTTAAAGGAAGGGATAACATTGGTTGACACACATATGCTATGATACTTTGATCATTTAGAAAATGAGGTGAGCTGGGTTTTTTTCCAGCTTGTTCTGACGTGATTCCTCTGTAGGAGGTCTATTGAGGTCAATAGTTATAAGCTTAGAGGTCAATAGTTGGCAATGCCAGTTCTATTTCTATGCAATAATGCATCCATGCCAATGAGGAAGTATGTTTATTATTTTAATTTCTTTTTAACATTTTGTTTTGTACATTAGACATAGTTGTACAAGCAGTAATGACTAAATGCGTACTAGGTTAAACATTAGCTTCTATATTATTGGCGTCGTCGCCTATGGGTGTAACATTTCCGCTACCACGTAAAGCATTAATTCAAAATCTTTATCATTGGTATCTTATTGACATCACTGGATTTTATAGAATACATCTGTAACCAAGTCAATGTTGTCTGCTTATGGCATGTATACAAGAATCTGTCAACTTAGTAAGCATAATAAGTTTAACTCTGTTAGATATATTTGCAGGATATGGTACACTTGATGTTGTTGAGATGAAGGTATATGACAATATCCTTCCTAGCAGGATGTGAGCGTATTTCAGCAAATCTCCCATTGTCACTATCTTTGAACATCTGGCTGTTCTAGTCGTATCTGTTTCCTTGTCGGTGCATTAGGTATTTTCTACTGGCACGTCTCAGCCATGCTTCATATCAGACAGTTGTATGTCACTATGGATCACAAATATATACTGTAGTATGGATAGAATTGGTGAAATCAAAGCCAAATAAATATCTGAAGATAGCCAGGTTAAATGTCTGTGAACTAATCTCTTCTGATTGGTTGTAGGTGTGAATTTTTTATATTAATCTTTGACCTCAACTAAATGTTTACATTATGATGTTATTTCGAAACCTGTAACTTTTGACTGGCAGTTCATATCTGTTATCAACACCTATCCTGTAGGATATCCTTGTATATAGCCAACATATTACTGAGTGATAACTCTACATGAAGTGTAGTGCGTGCAGTTTGCTTGGTCTAGTTTCTATCTATCTACAGACGTAGGAAGATAAAGAGAAACTGGAGAATAGTTTTATCGCAGTTTTAGCCGTGCCATGCAATGTTTACCATTCCATCCTAGATACAATTTAAGATATGTTGCAAGAAGCCACCATTCAACTATGTTTAACCGACATTTTTTCCTTGCAGTTTTACAGTAGTAATGTTTATTGCCCTTGTAATGCTTGTAGCCATAGTAAAGAGCATTGTACACGGCTTGCAATGTGCCAAGGTCTGGTATTGGTACAGGACTGTCTGTTACCATTGTCTTTACTTTACATTGTGTCCTGTACTACTGCACAGGCAACTGTTTCTAATATGGAAACTGATGTGAAGCTATAATGAACACTGGCACTAATAACGCTGCTAATGGTGCTGTTCTCTAAGTGTACATGTGCAGCTAGTTCTGTCGACATGGTGGTCTTTCTGCACGGTAGCTTGAGCGACGGAGTTGGTTTCATCGCCACAGGTATATTTCATCAACATGCAACAAATACTGGTTTGAATGCTAGCCAATAGCTATGGAGTGGATATTATTAATGAAAATGCTACTAGCCTGAATAATGATTCACATAGCAAATTTGTTAAAAACCTTAAATTTCTACTAGTCCTTTAACATTGTGCGAACAGGTTTGGGCTAGCAGGCTAGTGTTAAGATTGATACCTGTTAATTTGAGATCATATGAACAAAATATTCATTGCTAGTTATTACATATTTTGATCAAATATATCAGCTGTTGTAAGTGTCTCGCATCTTTAATTTAATATTTCATTCAGATCAAAAGAAACTCCCAAGGAAAACATGGTCACGGGCAACTTCAGTTAATTTTCTTTTCATAATCTGTTTCAAACATGCATGTGATCACGAGCACTCTGGTTGGCTAATTGAACTGGCCCCCATATTGTGTGTGATATCGTGCCATACATCCACCAGTGTTCACCTGGCTATATAACCAGGAGTCACTGGGTGCTGCACAGATTGGCCAGATGGTGTGGCACAGGATTGGGTGGAACATGAACACAGCTTCCACTGGTTCCACCTCCTGTACCAGCCAGCTCTGTGCTTGTCCACCTGTTTTCACTTTACTCGGCCCTGTTTGAGTTGGCCCACTGGGGATGTTTACTGGTGATGCATGCATTCAGACATCAGTGTGTAGGTATGTCAGTGTACAGATACTTGCATTACTGTATGTACTTGCCCAGAACTATTGCGGTAGAAATAACTGATTAGTAAATATGTTAGTCATCTCCATTGTTCACGACTATGGCATTCAGCAGCTATCTGAAAATATTCTCATTTGGAGTTGTAATTTTTAATGCACATCACGTGACAATCCTAGAATCAAATATGATTAACCTATATGCAACAATTCAATACTGATATACAACCATATTTATTTGTATGAATTTACTTACATACAGATTCCTGTTGTGTAAGTGATCTAAAACAATACCCCACTAACTCACTCAGTAATGATGAATATTGTCCTAAAATATTGTCAAGATTATTATTATTTGATAAATATGAAAGATCCAGATAAATCTGCTTACCATGGCAGCTTCAAGCAAAACATTCAGACATTTCATCCTCGCTAAGAATTGCAAGGTTACATTTTGGAGATAAAATTTCATTAGTGAAGTGTGAAGTGATCTATGCCAGCAGATGGTGTGTGTACATGTTGCAGTGAGAGAAATGTCTTGGGATTGGTCAGTGTACGTCAGATAGCATCAGGAGGTGAGGGGGGTAGAAGTAATGTCCTCGAGGGAGGGGGAGAATGGAATGGAAGGATGGACTGCTACAATCAGAAGTCCAGCTGTTCTCCCCTATCTCTCTGCTCTGATGCGCAGCGTAATACATCCAGCAGAGGAAGCCCGAGAGGAAGCCCGAGAGGAAGCCCGGACTGGGTGCAGACATGAATGAAAGAAACCGTTCTTTGTCTTTGGACGGCTTCTCGAAAGCTCTCATAGTTGGCTCCATTGGTCCCTGAACGAGACCTTCTGTGTGTGTTCAGTACACACCAGTGCCTCTTGCTGCAAACTCAGAAATCATTCTTCACATTTCTCATGTAATGTTAAATGTATAAAATGTTTTTAGTTTTTATTTCCTCAACTATATAGAACACTTTCATCTTTCATATTGGCTTTGGGTGCTAATCACCATGTCTTTTTATTTTTATGAAAGTTATACTTTTACTGTTATTGATGCCAGTATTCAACCATTTGGAGAGTATAATTAGAAAGGGTCTAATAGTATTCCTATGAGGTATTGCCAATGTCTCAATCATATTATGTGATCGTATGTTGTGATTTGTCTATGTATATAAATGGAACATATGTGAGATTGAAAAAATATTACATCCATTATGTTTTTTCTCTAATGGTATACATATTTTAATAGTAGGATGTAAACTATTAACAGGTAATTGAGTACTTTCACCAGGAGCAGCTAATTATAGTGTATCACATTAGTCGATGTTTAAAATAGCTGAACTTTAAAGTACCTGTTCCATAATATCCACATACGCAGGGATTTGTCAAAATGTGATGGTATTTTCCAACAACCTTTACAGCAGCAGCATATCTTGTCAATAATGTAACCCTGCAGATAGTGTTACGCTATAACATGCAGTACAGGTCAACTAGATGTATTCCTGCCCATGTAACCTTTGTGAAGCTGGTCCCTGACATGCTGTTGGCCGAGTTTCATGTCCATGCTGAAAGATGGCTTCCGTTTTACCACCTGTAGAATCTGGTCTGAGCCCTTGAGGAGGGTTGGTCTGAAAACAAACTATGTTGACTAACAGTAATTGAATGTTCATGGCTTGAAGTCATAAGCACCATGGGCAAATGGATTAATTCTCTTGAAAATTTATGAAGCCCTTTGAACTTGAGAGTTTATGGTGATGCCTGAAGTGTGGCTTGTCCATAGAAGGGAAATTAACTTTAAGAAAATAATAACAATTCTCGAAGGTGAAGATGACCTTATGCTCGTGCTGAGAACATCAAAGTACTGTTTGGAACAATAACAATCACCTTTGAATTCACTAACTTAACTAAAATATGAACGACATTTTAAGGATGCACATTTATATCATGATAAAGATTAACAAATCACTTGTTGTTTGGTAATATCATTGCATACCAATTGTTTGAATAATGGTCAATGTTGTAGAAGTGTTGATTCTATAATAATTTATATCAACGGATTCTACATTTTCGTGTTCAGTGTGTTTTGAACACATTGTGATGACAGTTTTTTTGTGTCGTAGTCTCATGGCAGCCATGTAGATTCCTGGCGGTGCACGGTTTGCCCTGTGTGCACATTGCATATCATCATTGCTGGCCTTTGATGGTGTTAGGAGCAAAGTCATCATAGTAAAGACATTCATTAATCATATGAGTGATGTGCTTCATTAACAACTTCATGCTCCTGGAAGTACTGGAAGTCTTGTTTCCTCATCCATCATAACCGTCACTTGTTAACATTGACAGCACCGTGTCTTGCTGTGTACTGCTTGGGTAGCACATCCTGATTCCAGTACTAAAACTTTACAGTTTCAATCCTATTTGATGTCTGCACATCCTGCATGAACATAAAGCTTGGTTCATCTGCACCAGTTGTGGCTTTTATGTCATACAATAAGTTTTACTCCTTATCGGTTTTCATTTAAAAAACCAAACTCAATCTACGTGATATCTGAAACATAATGCTAACTGATCTTGGAAGAAAGCTCATTCAGTCTTCATGTTGCACAACTAGATAAAATTTGCATTACTGATTGCCCAGCATCTTTGGTATTGTGATATCTTGAGAATGTGGGCGTACTCATAGGCAGTTCTTGTATGAAAATTGGAAGTATTACGTTAAGAAGATTTGTGCCTTCAGTGTGCAATTCATGTGGCATATTTAATCATCACAGTGAAGCATGATCCCTGTGTTTGTGTTGAACAAGCATACGCTGCATCCCATGGGTCCGTTTTTACCGGACCATGATCCCCAAGGTCAGTATTTAATGATGTATTTGCTACTAGATCACAGTTCTGATTTCCTTAGTAGCATGCTTTACTGCAATTCCAGACAGAGGATGAGTTCTATGCAGTGTTACCAGTGGACCATGCTCCATTAGCTACTTCCATGATGGACTGACCACTCGGGACTCCTTGAGGGCTTCTCCATTGCCAGACCTTTGCCATAGCTTCCTGGCCGTGTTCTTGTATTGTTTGGTCAGAACTGTATTTGAACTGGTTGAAATGCCACATTTCTAGTCAAATAGCTATTTATACCTTGATGTTAGTGTATACAGCATGATCTCCACCTCCTGCTAGTGTTTGGCCAGAGAAGTATCCGAGTAGGGCAGCAGCTGGACATGACTGGGCTGTTGTTGCTCCATTGTTGCAGGGATCTGCAGATGTCTGTTAAGGTCAGCTCTCTGTTCTCCACACCCACAGTCAGACCAAGTTCTGCTGTGTGGCCTGGTAAAGGTCGGAGAGGATCTGGGAAGAATACTAATTGTTGTCTCACTGAAAGGGCAGGAGCTGCCCGTGGGTGAAACTGCTTGCTTACTACACCAGTGTGTTTGGACAAAATACCTACGGGCTCCTTCTCGTGTGGCATCTGGGTCACGGGACTATTCGTGGCGCAATGTTCGGCCTGCACCTGTTGGCGAGCTGTGGAATTCGGTGGAAATCATGTATTGGTTTCATCCACCTCTTTCTTACATGTCTCCGACCTACCCTTGAAATGCCATCCTCAGATCTGTGGTCTATGTGGGTCACGCGCATCCTGATAACCTGAAGCAGACGTTCCTTGATCCCAGCCGTAGGAGAGAATGGTAATAATAAGACTCATGATGAAGTCATGTTGTCATAAACAAAATATGTATACTGAAAGTCATACTGTGTGGAGAGAGAAGCATGTGCTTGCAATTAACCTTCCATCGTCTGAATCATGTAGATTAATCATATTCACTGGGGTGTATAGCAGCGATAAGGTTATACATGTTTGATCATCAGAATATCATACTAGAAAAGGTTGAACATTTCTGATATGGAATGTATTGTTTGTCACAGATTGTTTTGGCTAGAGAAATTTTTAACATTGAAAAGAATATTTAAATTAATTACCAAACATCATACAGCAGCAGTTTTAGCAAATATCACATTCAATGGTTAAAAATGAAATGAGTGTAAATTGGCTTTAACAGTCAAAGCCAATTTACACCAAATTATTTTTTACCATTGAATGTGATATTGAACTTAATGCAAGAACGTCATGTGTGCATGTGCATACACAATTACATGTGGAAAATATTTCTACACTGTGCCCTCAATTTCCGGTAAAAACGACTACCTGTGAGACTTGTCAGGTATAGGCAGGTAGTGAGACCTGGAATCACGACCTGTTGGTCTGGAGGCATCTGCAGAAGCTATCCTGAGCTGTGTTTGCCAGGGTGGTGTGCTCCTCACTGATACACCTCAGGATGTATACCTGACTCGGGAGATGCGCTACCACCAGTGTTGAAAGTTTTATGATTGCACAATGGCGATAGCACATGTTTCTCTGACATGAGACGTATGAATGTCAGCATTTACATGGTATTCAACTACCTGGTAATTATTGATACCAGAAATGTAATATATATATAGATGATATCCTCTGGCGTTCTGAAGACTGTGGACATGTATGTCTGTTAATCGTAAGTCTGGAGATGAGTGGTATGTGTAGACATCAACAACCAATGGTCATTTAACAGTTCACAGAAATATAGCTAGTGATGAAGTATGTTTGACTGCAGTGTTTGTAGAGGCAGACAAAGTGCTATGTTCATCTAGGCTCTCGTCGCAAATGGGTGAAAGATTCCCGCAGCGACGTTAAACTCCATATTCACTCACTCACTCACATCTAGGCTGTGGTCTAGTGTAGCATTATAATGAAGGGGCAAAGTAATAATTATGGTGTTTATTGGTCTGTTTAGTGAATTTAGAATTCTTCAAAGCGAATGGGTTGTTTAGTAATACTGGTGATTTCCTACCTGAAGTGTTAGACCTGACACGGTACATACAGTTACAAGCAGGTCAGGTGTACCTATTACATCTCTCCGGGAATGTTTACTTTCTTGTTTGGGAAACAAGTTGGCCATACACAGCAAGTTGCTGGAGAACAGTGTGACAGTTTGTCCTAATATTCCTTGTTTATCGGGGATTGTTTGAAATATGTGTTGTGTTCTTCAGCTGGGGAATTGCTGTCAGAGGACTGACTTACTAGCATACTGAGGGGCCACTTGCACAACGTGATGATAGTACCAGAAGTTCCCACTCTCGCCCTGTGGCTCAATCCATTTCCCCTATGTTTTAACGGTATCCCATGAGCTAGTAAAAATTAATGTTTTGTTATTTATATCATTATTCAGGCGAGTACGTTTTAAAGTTAGGTTCTAACCATGTGTGGTACAAACATATTCTTTGTCAAGCTCCCTATATTGTAATCTGGTCAAATGGGTGTATATGACTTCAGATCTCTTTGACTTCATATGTGTGCTCACCATGAACACACTCCCAGCAAGTTAGGTCACAGTATAGACACGCCATACGCCATGAAGCAGTACTGCAGGGAGTGTGAACCCACTCCTTTTTATTCTAAGATTTCATCTCACTTCCACATAGGCCATAAGTGAGCTCATGAAATCATGTGCATTTATTTTCATCATTACAGCCAATCTTTAAGGTAATAATCTTGTTACTCCCAATTATTTTTTTTAATGATAACTGATTCTATTTTTAAAACATGTCAACTACCATTTGAACAAATTCACAATACACTCATCTGACAGATTTTGTTGAATCCTACAGAACATCTGTTTAGCCTGATGATTTAATTCACTATGGCAACACATTGCCTTTCTCCTATGATGACTATCAGCTGAGTTGGCTTTCTCCTATGATGATCATCAGCTGAGTTGGCTTTAGGAAATGGTTCCAGTCCTGAGGATGATGTCCATGAAATTACCGCCTGCATGTTGAGGCTACGGCCCGGCACACAGTACAGCACACTCACAACAAACTGCTAATGTTTATCATAAGAGGCCCCTAATTGCTGCCTGCTGACCCTTGAACTGACCAGGCCACTGACTTCCTCTGGACGTCCAGTATCTTGTCTGGACTCGGGGAGGTGCTACTATCACAGGTGGAAAGACTCATTGACTATCATCTGCCCTCAGCAAAACAATTAAAGTAAAGACAACAAATATGTGTGGCCACTTGTATGAAAGAGGCCGATAAGCGGCATCTGACATCCGTGTGATCATACACACAGGCTTATCATTGGTTTATTTTACTTATTTAAAACTATGAGTATAAATAATTTAACAGAAAATTGTAAAATTGTAAGAAATAGATTTTAAGGATGTGTCCTCTATACATAACTACTAGGATTCCAATATAATCATAAGCATTACCATTGATATCAGATACTGTCTTTGTAGAAGGAAAAAAAACACTTTTAAGGCATGTAAGAATCGTGAGAATACACTGAATGGAGATCTACGAGATCTATGCCTGTCCAGTGTGCAGGTAATGAAGCCACTCTTCTCTCCAGATTTTGCTGATAACAAAACAGTAGAAAGTGATGGCTGGCCTCAGAAGACCACAGGCTCCAGGGAAGTAGACATGGTGGCCATGCCACGCCTGCTGGATCATGTATCTACATTTGTGTTGCACAAACCTAGAGAATGTTTTGTGAAAAGCTCAGCTAATCAGATTGGTTGGGCATGTTGGGTCGGCTTTCACCATAACAAATAGCTGAAGTTAGATGTTCATGATTTGTCACTGTGATTGGGATCAGACTGGTCTTTACCTAGTCCCCTCTGGCTGTGATGACGGTACAGACTGGCCTTGTCTGTGGGGACCATTATGTCTCGCGCATCCCTCTGTGGAGCGGTTCAGTAGGTACTGCTCCTCAACACTTCAAAGAGAATGGATGGCTGTTGAGCAGCACTCTCTGTGGAGTGTCGGTCCTACTAGTACTAGCACTGGAAACTGCGTGGCTTTGATTCTTACTTCATTGCTTTTGTGACCAGCACTGAGAAGTCAACAAGCATGTTGTTTTCATGACACTGGTTTCTTCTGTTTCTGATTATAGAATATAATTTGCTGACTCAAGTGTTCAGACTAATTTGTTCTGGAGTGTGTTAGTGTAATTTGTAAGGAATGGCCTTCCACTTGTGGTATATGACGTAAGAGTTTACACATTAGCTATCTAGTGCACATGGCATACATATATGTGCACCTATCTTTATTGGTTTATATCTCTACCAGCTAATATTTGACCCAGAAATGACTATCTTCTGAAATTCCTATATTAGCTAACTCAATGGTCCTTGTGGCATTCCAATTCACTGGCTTTAGATCCAGGTTCCCTATCATTCATGTTGTTGCTTATGAAAGATAAATGTAATAGCTATTCAAAAATAGCCCAGTCCTGCTGATATATGGCACACAGACTTATCGTGTGTGTGTCTCTTTACAATATTAACCAGGTACTGGGTCAACACTGTTTTGCTATTATCTGTACGTTATCCATGTTCTGTAGTTTTATTGCACCCAGCCACTCAGACCTCGCCATCATGTACACTTGTACATAGCCCAGTTGCATGCACTCACATACAAGCTCTGTTGCTATCAGTTACTTCAAGTAACATTCCAGATGGTATGCCTGCAGTATTACATAACACGAGAGTAGATTGTCTGGTTCTTAGATGTAGACTTGTCCCTAGAGACCTGCCGTGTCCATAGTCAATACAGATACATGTCTGGACACTCGGTGGTCATACTCTCTGAACACAGATCTGGACTTGTCATGGAGATGGTTAAGTAGGCACAGAATGCCCATGCTGGTATTGTTATCTCAGTATTAGACATACTTGTGAGGCCTCTTTGTTAATTAGCCGGAATATGTTGTGTGAGTGTATACGGATAACTCAATGGCTGGCTGCAGTTTAGAGATACCGATATCAGTTTTACTTAGTGAAAAGGACACATTTTCTATTAGCTTTTCTTTTCAATGGATTTAACATGTACTTGGGTTCTATTGTACTGATTGATGTAGGCCAAATCCCTGTTCTTAGTGTTGCACCACTTGACATGGGGCTTGTTCTCTACGATTCCTTCCACCATTGAAGCACTTGATGTGGGCCAAGCCTCTGTATACTTACTGCCACTGTTTTATATAGTTCAAGTCTCTATGCTTGTTCTACCCCTTGTTCCACTTGATCTAAGGCCAGTTCTCTA
>JAUTBX010123285.1:0-10744 GCA_032361465.1 Lepetodrilus tevnianus | reverse complement strand
TGTCCTTGTATATACAGATTATCTGTATTCTCTGTCCGTGTATATGTTACAGATAATCTGTATTCTCTGTACATGTATATGTTACAGATAATCTGTATTCTCTGTCCGTGTATATGTTACAGATAATCTGTATTCTCTGTCCATGTATATGTTACAGATAATCTGTATTCTCTGTCCGTGTATATGTTACAGATAATCTGTATTCTCTGTCCGTAATATGTATATTACCTGATTTTTTTCATTTTTAAAATTCCTGAAATGACAAAATTATTCCCTTTAATTGCCAGATAAAATGGCATGAGTTTGATGACAGAAAATTTAGATTATTTTTAAATATGTATTCACACAAAATTGCATGCAATTCTACTTATTATTCACACACAATTGTATGAATGCCTATACAAATGTACATATTACCTTCATTTTATTTCATCAAACTCATGCCATTCTATGTGGCAATTAATTTAAAGGCAATCAATTTGTTATTTCAGGCATTTAAGAGATTGACTTAATGAACTGAAATTAAATGAAAAAATCAGGTAATATACACATTACCTGATTATACAGATTAACTGTAACATATATATATATCATCAACTATATGTGTTGTATGCATTGTTACAGATTTGATGAGTTCCTTCATTGAACTGATGCAGGCCAACTCTGCCATGTCTCCCTGTGAGGGAGAGATGTGTAAACAGATGGTATCTCTGGTTAGTATACACGTGACACAGCATACTTAGAAACCATATATAATCCATTGGTATTAGTATACACGTGAGCTGTAGGAATCATTCTATACATTCACCAACACTATGAACGATAGTCTCATAGTATACACTGGGTAGCATATACTGTGTAGCATCATGATGAGATGGAAACTTGCAATCATACTCTGACTAAGATGTTGTATATGCTAAAGGTAGGTTCAATATTATGATGTATTATGATATCATACTGTAACTGAGGAAGTGAAAGAGATGGGACAACCTGATTTCCATGATTTTTCATATTAAAGTTTCTTCTCATTAGCAAATGTTTTCATCACATATGGGTGAATGATTTCTGCACCGACTTTCACAGCCAAGAAAGCGTATGTGTACGTCAAACATACATTGATAACACAAAGCCTGTGTTTATTGTGTGTACATTTATTTGGCAGGCTGACGCCACCCAGTTGTTATACGAGGACAGATCCAGCCTGGTGAAGATGTTGCTGAAGGGAGTGCTCCCTGGAGAACCTCCTATCATCATCACCAGTCGGGACGACGACCTGACGTATTCGATTCGCCGCACCATGTCCACACAGCTGAGTGGATCCAGTCTGGAGGTGTCCGGCAAGACTTTCGTGACCTTTCCTGACCTCACCGCGGTGCTCGCGGGCATTGGTGCCAACAGCGTGGACGTAGAGGTATGGTAGTAGTGTGGACATAGAGTTATTGTAGTGGCGTGGATAGAGCTATGGTAGTAGTAGTATCGACAATGGAGGTATGGTAGGGGTGATATTGATATTGCACATATATTCGTATTGTGTATGTGTTTATTTTCCTAGAGAGGGTGAGAGAGAGAAAGAGAGACAGACAGACAAACACATACACACACATACACACACACACACACACACACACAGAATCACATACACACACACACACACACACACACACACAGATGGTATCCTATTAATTGAAGACACAATGATAACATTGAAATACTAACTATTTGGAATCAACATTGCAAGAAAGATAGCTCAATGTAACTTTGTGGTTGGAATTTGAATGCATTACTTTTGAAACTCTTCCCACCAGGTTATGGAAAGCAGAGTTCTTCAGGCGGATGACAAGGGTCTGATCCAGACACGCACTACCACTATATCCCTGTACAACGAAGGGGACCCCATAGACATCAACAATCTGGCCCAGCCGGTCACCATCCTTGTATACTCGGACACGAAGACTACCACAGACACCATCAACACAGCTGGGAATTCCACTGACGAGCTGTTCCTGATACGAGTTGTATTGAACAACACAGACGTAATAGTTAATATTGCGCTGACACCGAAGGACAAAGTTAATGGACAGTTTGCTTACTTTGTCAATTACGACGCTGTTCCCACTGAAGACAAGAGTGACCTGAATGGGGTGCTGCCTGCCAAGACAGATGATGAAGACGATCCACCCTGGATGCTGGCTTTTGATGTGGAGTCGTTCCCAAGCTATATCAAGGCCAAGAAAGACAAAGATGACGAGAACGACAAGGCATCTGATAATCCATCGCTGTATATTGGCCTTCGACCACTACATGGTAAGTGGAAATATGTTGAACATTGAGCTGTAATTATACAATGGCGATGATAATAAAAAATAAAATAAAACATTTTAAAATAATTATGATAATTTAAAATAATTATGATAATTTATTCAATGATTAATTAGCCTTTTACACAGGAATTTAAATGTAAATATGAATAATGTTTGCAATATTCTGTATGTATACTTTTTCAGATGTCCAAAGCACATCGTCTGAGATTAATGTCACTATATTCTCCTCTGTGTGTCGTTACTGGGATGTCAAGTCGAGAGCATGGCAAAAAGATGGACTTACGGTAAGTGTAGACAATATGCTTAAGCATAGTAGGTGCGAGCATCATTTCACAATGTAGACATGGCCTTATTCCATAACACGATAATACCACTATGAGGGTCGTAACTTGATGTGTATGTATACTGAGTGATGACTCTTGTAGCGCAACAAAGCAAACACATTGTTGGGTCTCCGGGCGAGAACACTTAACGTGGATGCTCAAAGATAAACCAGGACACCCGGGTTGAAAATGTGCTGCCAGGATCTAGTCTGATCCTGTTAGGGACTTAGGATCCTGGAACAAGATACCTAACTATTTTTACTATGCAATGATCATTATGTGGATGGGAATCTTGGCATCTTATAAGCTAAGCGTTGCACATGTTCACCGAGGACAATACCCTTTTAAATGATTATAAATTTACTTATGATATATTTACAGTGTAAACCATCAATACTAAGTTTGGCCATTTGAAAATGTCATAATACCATAACCAATTCCAGGACTGGTGGAATACTAATCCGGTGTTCTCTATTGCAGCATGGCAAGACTAATAATCCCAAGAAGGTTGCATGTCAATCAACCCATCTGACGTCCTTTGGTGCCAGTTTCTTTGTGCCGCCCAATACCATTGACTTCCAGAATGTGTTCGCCAAGTTCTCCGACCTGGCCAACAACGCTGCAGTCTTCTCTACCGTCATCGTCGTCCTCGGCCTCTACCTCATCGCTGTCTTCTTTGTCAGGAGATCCGATAGGAAAGATGTCGAAAAGGTACATGGCATCGGATCTTAAGCTGGGCGCATTACTCATCATTCTTAGAACCATTCATGATTTTGTTTGCATAAACACTGTAGAGTACTGATATTATATACTATATGGTGTATATATATTATATTTGAGTAAATGTAATAATACATATATTGACTTTGAGGCATATGGCCTGTGGTTTCAGGATGAAATATGAGTAATACCTCATCTGGTATCCTCATATATTTGTCCATGTTAGGGGCATGCTTCTACCTATGCGTTGAAAGGCATTATTAAAGAAATGAAAAACAATATGTTTCCATAAATATGACTCTTGTAGCGCAACAAAGCCAAAGATATACAAGTTACCTGTATATATTTGGCCCTGTGTGCATGATGCATAGAGTACATCCACTGACTGCTAGCCTCTGTGTTCAGTGGAGCGTGATCCCCCTCCGGGACAATCTGCAGTCGGACGTGTACCACTACCAGATCTCGGTATTCACTGGCATGCGGCGCAATGGTGGAACAAAGTCCAAGGTGTTCTTTGTCCTGGGTGGCGATGATGGCGACACAGAAATCAGGTCGCTGGAGGACGAGAAGAAAAGGGTAGGGGTCAAGCCAGAAGCTTTGTCAACAGCTTACCCTTGGCCTGCGTTTCACAAGAAGCTTGTATCAGTATTATGATTTTAAATCGACGATTATATCATTACCTGCTATAATAAAACCGTGGCATGATAGAATGTATGCCCAGATTGCAGTACAATCCATTCATGATACGCAGGCTTGAACAAGATAGTTTGATATATTTTTAATGATTTGGATATAGTTACCATATCATTTCCTATCCAATATTTTGTTTTATGTAGATTGTCATTTCAAATGGGCAGAATAATACAGCTGGGATGTACAAGCAATACTATCATGTCCATCAACGTATATTTTCAATACGATTTTATATAACCACGCAGAGCACACAATATAAGATTATTCAGATGCTGGCATTCCCTTACCATGGCCAAGCAGAAACTCACTGTAGTTGTGGTTTATAGGCAGTGGACAGAGGCAGTGTCAACAGCTACATCCTGAGTGTGAAGCAATCTCTGGGCCCACTCATGTTCATGAGGGTGTGGCACGACAACTCAGGGAAGGGAATCAATGCAGACTGGTACCTCAGTATGGTAGTCATCAAGAACTTACAAACCAACGAAAAGTGAGCAGTCTGATTTGTTTTATCTCATTAGTACGATAACTTCAATAAGCCAAAATTACGAAAACAAATTAAATTCAGTAGATATTTTCCAGAACCTTAAAATATATTTTATTTCATATTTGACCCACTTTCTATAATAATAATAATAATAATAATAACAATAATAATAGTAATAATAATAATAATAATAAATTAAATATTACTACTTAGTACTACTACTACTTATTATTATTATTATTATTATTATTATTATTATTATATATGTTGCAAATGTTCATATATATAAATTTACAGAATGTTAAAGTATAAAACTACAGACTATATAGCAGTACACCAGTCCTGGCGGTAATAACCGATTCACTATAATGCCATTTCAGGTCTGTATTCCTATGTGACCGGTGGCTAGCCGTTGACAAGGACGACGGAGCAATCGAACGTTTCCTCCCAGTGTCCACCAAAGAAGAACTGGAATCATTCGGGCAGCTGTTCTCCTTCAAGTCTCGCCAGGACCTGAGCGATGGCCACCTCTGGTTCAGTGTCCTCTCACGACCCACCTGGAGCAGCTTCACCAGAGTCCAGAGACTCTCCAGTTGCCTGTCTCTGCTGTTCACCACCATGATCGCCAATGCAATGTGGTATGGAACACAGCCTTCTGAAGGAACTCAGGACGTCCACCTGGGACCCTTCACCTTCTCTCCCCAGGAGTTCACCACCAGCCTGATGATGAGCGTCATCGTAGTTCCAGTCAACCTCCTCATCGTCACACTGTTCCGAAAGGCTGGTCGAAAACCACCAAAGAAACCAAAAAAGAAATCGAATGATCCAGATCTTGATGACGACAGCAATGCTCCTGGAGTCAACCTACCAAGAACGATCACACCTGGCGGAATATTCACAGTAGAAAAGGGAGATGACATTGTCCCAAAGACAGAATCGTCAGATGGTAAAAAGAAGACTGGTTGTAAGCTACCTTACTGGGGAGCATACGTTGCCTGGTTTCTGGTCTTCGTGTCGGTTGTATGTTCCTCTTTCTTCACGATCCTGTACAGCATGGAGTGGGGCCCGGACAGGTCTTCTCGCTGGCTCTCCAGCTTTGTCCTGTCCTTTGTAGAGTCCGTGGTACTCGTACAACCCATCAAGGTGAGCAGACACAGTATAGATAAAACAATAAATTGATTTAAGTATGTCCCAAATAGATACAAATGTTTATAGAACACACATGTATTTCCGTGTGATTGTAATGAGTATACTGTTTTGCTCTTATGGTATCATAACGGGCCCATCATAAAAACAGGTAGAGAATGATCACACACGTATTTCCGTATGATTGTAATGAGTATACTGTTTCGCTCTTATGGTATCATAACGGGCCCATCATAACAACCGGTAGAGAATGATCTTAATACACTGACTGTCTGATAACGTGCACAAGTAATCAATCCGAGAGCTACTGTTGTGTACAGGTGCTGGCAGTGGCCATGGTCCTGGCACTGATATTCAAGAAGATAGACTACGGAGAAGAGGCGCCTGCTGAGGAAGAGGACGGAGAGATAATGGTATATGGGGAATTGGAGAAGAGAGGAGTTAAAAACTATACTGCTCCAATGAAGCCAGGTACAGTATTAAATTTCAAATTATCACCACTTCATTATACATGTACTAGTATTACTGATTGTGCAGGTATCTTTCACTACACCCATGTACGACGATCATCACTTCATTCAAATATTCTATACTACTATTATTATATTGCCCTTCTATCCCGCGACTGAAAATGTATTTAAACAAAAGCTACATGTACTTATAATTAAGAGTTTTTCAGTTCAAGGACAATATATTTTGCAGCACATCGTCGACCGTATGTCGAGAAACCTCCCGACTTCTCCACGTTGAACAAAGTGCGGACGTACAGGAAGAAGCAGAATCGCTTGTACGAGATTCTCACAGATGTGGGATCATACGTCATCTACCTTGTCATCATCTCAATAATATGTTACGAGAATCGGGATGGGGATTCCTTTCAAATTGTGGACAACATTGGCAACTTGATGGTGAAAGATATAAAGCCTCAAGGACGTCCACCAATTGCTGGTTTTCAAGGGGTATGTTAATACATCACTGTATGCATATTCAGTGTATATCTTCATTACATTCTAGTATATTTAGAGTTCATCTAGAATTGTTATATTAGAATGGAGACAGTATGGTATATTGTGAGCATTTGATAAGCTGGCCGTTACGTGTCCATATTTTAACAATGACATTGTTCCTATTGGAGATAACAAGTACACCATTACTATTTATAATTATATATTTTTTTTATAAAACAAGAATGTTCATGTATGTCATGTTCCATGCATGTTGTAGCATTTCAACAAGGAGTTTGCATTAGGTTTTTTTAAGAGAACAAATTAAAAACGTGTGACATAGCATGTAGATTATTGTTTTTTAAATTGAATTTTAAAAATAACATGGTTATGTATGGTTATCTCAACGATTTCAGCTACATTCCTACACTGGTTTCTGGAAGTGGACGTTTGAGCGACTGGTGCCTGCTATGTATCTCCAGACTGACTTCAATGGAGACAGTGTGTCCAGTCAGCATCTGTCTCTGATCAACGACTTCACACACTACAGAGTGGGACCGCCCAGACTCAGACAGGCTAGAGTCTTAGAAGGTGAGTCAAACTCCCACAACTTCACCAGCTGCTGCAGTTGATATCAAGACAACAAACAGCAACTTTCCAACTTGGATGATCATTTCTTCATTAGCATGTACATTCTATACCAATTATTGATTTGTCTCTCTGTTCAACTCAAAATATAATCATTATCATTGATATTTATTTCAGATTCGTGTGAAACCCCAGCACCTTTAAGGCATCTTATCCGGACGTGCATTGCAGAATATGAATGGACAACCTACGAAGACTCCGACTACGATGTGAGGTGGAGACCCCTGAACAACAGCTCAGCCTCGCCTGCCTCTCCCTGGCAATACCAGGGAGTGTTGAAGCTCAACGGAATACCATCCGTGGGCAACTATGACACCTACAGTGGTGGAGGATATGTCGCAGTCCTCGGAGACGACAACACAACGGCGGTCGACGTTCTGACTAACTTGATGGACAATCGATGGTTGGATCGGCAAACCAGAGCCGTTTTCGTGGAGACAAACTTGTACAATCCCTTTGTGAACATGTTCTGCGCTGTGACACTCATGTTGGAGTTCATGCCGTCGGGAAGTGCCATCACCTTCATCCACGTCGTCCCTCTCAGGCTGTATCGGTACGTTGGACCCAGTGCAATCTTCATGATCATCACAGATCTCCTCTTTGTGGCCTTCACGACATACTTCATTGTGAGACTTGCCAAGGAGATCAAATCCAAAGGAAAGAAGTGGCTCTACAGCTTCTGGAATTTTATCGAGTTCCTGAATGTTGTGTCTGCGGTTCTCTGTTGTGCTTTCTATGGAGTCCATTACATCATGACAAGCGTCACACTAAGCAACTTTCATGACAATCCAGGTGAGTTGGTGACAATCCAGGTGAGTTAATCAGCTGCCTTTGAGGTTGCAGGGTGATATCCTACCCCTTCACAACTATTGCTCTCTCCAGACACACCAAAGAATCTCAGCTAAAGGTTGTATGTAAAGGTTAAGTTACTAGTTAAAACTTGAAATGGAAATCAGAATTTCTACTATAACGTTTCCAGTAGGGAGGTCACAGTGGTCCTCCCCCTTTTAAAGTGTATAGTTCCTCATTGGGTCAACTTAACAGACAGATAGCACACCCTCTACAATGACCACAATGTTTCTAATGTCATAAAATTAGGAGAAATAACTCTTTGTTAAAATTATCACACATTTTACTTCCATTACCAGTATGTTGTACATTTCATGCAGTCCATTTGTGCCATCAGCTATGTGTACATATGTTTACTTTCTGTTCTTGCCAGGTGAGTTTGTGAACTTCCAGAGGATAGTAATGTGGGATGACATCTTTTCCTTCATGCAAGGTTTCCTCCTCTTCTTCTCCATGCTCAAACTCCTCCGGCTAATCAGATTCAATGCCAAGATCGTCCAGCTGTCGACAACTCTAAAGAAATCGGTTAAACCAATCTGCAACTTCTTCGTAGTCTTCACCGTGGTGTTCATGGCATTCAACCAATTTGCCTACCTCGTGTTTGGGCCAATGAGCGCCGATTACTTCTCGTTCCTGACCAGCCTCGAGACACTGTTCTCCATGCTGCTGATGAAGGTAGACATCGACGAGATCATGATGATCAGCAGTGTCCTCGGACCTCTCTTCCTGTTCACGTTCATCCTCACAGTCGTGTTCATCCTTCTCAACATGCTGCTGACCATCCTGAATGAGATGTTCACCATTGTCCGTCTGGACAAGGAATGTCGGCCCGACGACCCAGAGATGGCGGACTTCATGTTCAATGAGCTCAAGAGGATTGTGGGAATGCCTGATCCAAATGATGGTAAGATTTATAGATTTACAGTTGTATCATTATTAATAATCTTTGACCATGCATAGAACGAGTAGGGTGGGCTTTGAATTGAAATTGTAAATTTTCGCCATCAGATACCAAAATCCTAGTAATTGCACTTCAGAATTCTACTTGTTTAACCCTGTCCTTGTTGGTTCAGGCAGTCACTGCTATTTGGGGCATAGCTGGTTGCATACAGCATGGAAAGAGTTAATAAACTTCAAATATGTTTTCAAATTCTGCACAATTAGATATTTAAATTAGAAATTTGAATTAAACAATGCTACTAATATATCATGTAAATGATCATTGAACCTACTTTGCAAAGACTTATTGTGTATTTCTCACATAGTTGCACATACTAAGAAGAAAATGAAGTTGAAGACGGAGAAACAAGGCCATGCTTCCCAAGTTGATCGTTGGCTAGCTGAAGAAGGATACGAGGCTACTAGTGAGGAAGATATTGAGGACAACACTCAACTGCAGGATTTTGATGGAGATGATCACCAACAGGATTTTGATGGAGGAGATCACCGAGAGGATTTAGATGGAGCCCATACACCTGTTCTGACAACATATCAAAATCTCCGCAAATCCAGCATTGTCGCCATGGAAAGCAAAGACTGGCTTCAGGCTCTGAACTTGGCCAAGAACGTGCCAGATAAATAAGATGGTCTCCTATTGTACTTGGACATTAATACATGTTGCTCCAACACAGATTACACAGATATGTTGACTAAGGCAGGCAGTAATTACTATACATATTGAACACTGGTAGGAAATGATCACCAAAGAATACTTCTACATGTTGGTAAATACGAGTTATGAATGCAATTTGTGATATTGGCCAATATTAATAAAATTCTAGTGCACTAATATAATAATGGCAAGTGAATTCTTATAAAAGTGTACTATCGCACATTTCTTTGCAGACCACCATTTTATTGTTAACATAAGTCAAATGATAGAAGAAAATGTTGAGTTAATTGTAAATGTGAAACTGATGTCCTACCATGATTCAGTATTAACCATCAATTCAGAGGGTAATGAACTGTGATAAAAGGTACATTAATAAGAGTAAAGATTTAAAATGTAGTTGTGGAAAGATACTTTTCAGAATATGTAATATGCAAAGATTATCTCACCACTTTAATATTATGTGTAGCTTTAGATAATCTCCGAGTGCACTATGCATAAAACATTAGTTGAAACAGAAAGACAGAAGTTTGACTTGAATTTTATCTTATGCAAAAGTTTCAGTTAGAATTGGGGTTTTCTTTTAAATGTTCAAAATATACCTGTTACAGTAAATAAGATATCCATTACATAACATGTTCTTGACAAGGCAATCATGTTGCTACTACTTCTGATAATGTACAACACTGTGATAGTTTGTATAGTGTAATAGATCTTTGTATGTGAAAAATCTTGATGAAATCATCCATGTTTTAGTTGATAAACTAAATTGTCACCACCGAGTTGTGTTATCACTCAGCATTCTTCCAATAGATGTGATGTCACATCAACTTGGTATACAACAACAATAGTTTTATATTCTAATTATGATGTATTTCAGTTTCCAAATTTCCAGATGATGACATGCATATGCACAAACTCAGTTAAACGTTGTTTTTTTTTGTATTGGGGTTTAAAGTCGCTTTCTAGAATCTTTCACTAATATCACGACTTGTCAGTTTAGGGCA